>JACGDI010004598.1:26078-60424 GCA_014898725.1 Jacaranda copaia
ATTGCTCATAATTGAATTTGTGAAATAAGTAAATTAAGTGTTATTTATAGGAAAAATAAGTGCTACTTATCAAATAATAATAATAATAATAAATGCTATTAATAAGAAATTGGGTTGAAGATGGGGAATTAATCCTCTATGCTAGAATCCATACTCCTAAGACCTACTTTCATGAACCTCAAGGCCGAACTCTCTATTACATTAGATACACATTGGTTGGGCTTATTAGGTTATTAGTTACATCTTATATATAGGGTTGTAAATGGGTCAGATTTGAATCGGATCAAATTATATCCAAATTTGAATTCAAAAATAATATACTAAATCCAAATCCGATTCGAAATTTATTGGATTTGTAGTTGGTATAATCATATCCGAATTCAAATAAAAGTCGAATATCCAAAAAAATTCAAATCCGAATACTTCAAAAATCATCATATATTTATTATTTTTTAAAAAATTTAGTAGAATCTAAATTCAAAATATTCATCCTTAAAAAAAATACACAACAGACTAATGATTAAATTTTTAAGTCTATTGATCACTTAAAAGCAACAATAGAATTTAACGTAATTACATTCATTTACCAGATCATTACAATTTAGGTTTCATTGTTGATTACTTACTTGACATTATAAATGCATAGTTATACATAATTCCTAATCAATTAATTATAAACTTAAAGTTCTATAAAAAAAAATTCATTCTGATCAAATCGAAATTTGCATTGCATTTTTGTCATATTATGGGATTCAGCTGCTGCTCATTATTCTTCTCACATTACTTTTTGTTATAAAAATAGAAAAACAAGTGATATAATTATGATGTAAATAAGCTCAAAATCTAACAATTTATATGAAAAATACGTGATTTCCTTCATCCAAATATCTACTTTGGCATTACTATAGGACTATTTGTGTATATATGTATAATACCATATATATAATATTAAATATATTTGGATTATGAATGAATCGGATCAATCCATATCCATATTCGCTCCATTTATTTTGGATTTTGAAATTTTTTAATCGGATCATATCCATTGAATTTTTTATCGGTTAAAAATTTTAAATAATTGAATCAAATTCAAATCGAATGCGGATTAAAATCCACTCCATTGATAGCCCTACTTGCATGTATAATGTATTGGGCTCACAATAGGGCACTCAAATACCAAATTAAATACAACGAGTAGTAAACTCCTTCATTTGATACTTTAACTCGTTAAGTTAAAGAATATCATCTTTCAAAATTAATAATTCAACATTACACAAATTAATTAATCTTAAAATTATTATTCTAATTATTTAAATACTTGCAGTCAAGAAATAATCTAAACACAATAGGGTAACAATTATTGATACATCGAATGATTAACTGCAATTGAAGGATAATAATCCTTTAAAATGTAGAAACGATCTAAAGAGATATTTTTATGGCACGAAAATTTTTCATATCCCCAACATTAAATTTTACAATCTAGAAATTAGAATAAGACAAAACTCTTGTTAGCAGGATAAACCAACATGTAACAATGCAACACAATAAATAAATATTGCGAGCTAAATTATCAGAAATTGAAACAGATAATCACAATTAAGGCAATACGTGCATTTTTATCAATTTAAAATTCAAATAAAGTATGCGTGATCATAGTTATACATATAACATGCGAGATCA
Source organism: Jacaranda copaia (assembly GCA_014898725.1). Taxonomy (NCBI): domain Eukaryota; kingdom Viridiplantae; phylum Streptophyta; class Magnoliopsida; order Lamiales; family Bignoniaceae; genus Jacaranda; species Jacaranda copaia. The sequence continues at coordinate 27,762 of JACGDI010004598.1, forward strand.
AAATTAAACATACAACATATTTAAGGCAAAATACAATTTATGCATAAATTTAATCAGATACGAGTCCAGAAAAAGCCAAAATTATATGAATATCGACCGAGGCATATAAAGCAGTAAAACATGTTATCAATATAATTTAAACAAGATATAGGATTTAATAGAAAACTTAGCTTAAGGACCTTATATCGTAACAGAATCAATCAAACGATCAAATCACAGAATTTTGTTTGCCTTAAAGAAACGAATGCCCTGATTCACTAATGCAACAGGACAGCGTTGCTCCTTCCAAAATGAGATAGTCCAAAATGATCAGGTGTACTCTGTTTCATTCACCTCGAATAGTACTCAGTCATCGGATCAGAATGAAATAGCTGTATGTCAAAACTTCTGGAAAGGGAATATTTGTGGGGAGAATATTAGAAAATAAAAAGGAAATAAATTTTGAGAGAAAGAGCAAGAATGTGGGCAGAATGCTTAAATGTGAATACAATGTGTACTGAGAGAATTCTAGCAAATGCAGTACATCTTCAAGACTACTAGAGGCGGTCTATTTATAGGCGGGATTAGGTTTAGACTCTGCCAATTAATGGTTTCTTGCCCGTCACCCCATCCAATGGCATTCTTCCATATCACCCACACAAGTCACACATCCACCAACAACATGCCACATGTCCCACGTCCCTCTACCAAATCCCAGCTTAATCTCCGACGGCTTGACCTCATTCAATCAAATTAAGCTAATCCAGCAGGTCGTGACCTAATCAAACCTTATCCGATTGGATTACCTTTTTATCTTATCTATTTAGTCAGCCCTTATCTTATTTGATCAAGCCAATAGTTAAACTAAGTTTGAAATTTAAAATTTCAAATAAATTTTGTTCAAAAAAATAAGACTAAGACTGAGATCTCGCCCTAATGCCTGCACCCGCGACCTAGATTAGGAGTCAAGCTGGGTGGCAGCAGTGGGCGTGTGGTCCACTTATATAAACCCCTTAAAGAACATTTTATATAGCATTCTTATTGAGTCTAATATAAACTAGTCCACACTAGTTTATAAAAGCAATGTGGGACAAGTGAAGGGTTGAAACAATCCTTCAACTCCTCTACTTGATTTATACTTCACAAACAAGTCTCCCCTTTCACAATTTACCAATGTGGGACAATATTATACTTAAAAATTTTATTCTTTCTTGATTTAACCATTTAATTATTTTTGGATTCTAATCATAATTAGCATCCTTCCAAATAATTAAATATGTAATTAGGTAAACAGTAATGCCAATTACAACAATCCCCCCACCAATCCAAAGATAATGGCTATCAAATTCATCATAGCTCGCTTTTAGAAATGATATCTTCTGGTTTAAACCACTCTCTAAGTTATCTGACTTCTGCTACCACCAAGACAAATAGATCTATGCCTTGAATTTATACCCGTGATTGTGATTGCGTCTATTAGTAACAACAAGCTAAAGGCTATGTACTGATCTTTAGGGTTGACACATTAAGGCCATGTGTCCCGATCTTGTATCATGAATGTTTGTCAAGGAACAACCTAATTCCTTTAGTCCTGGCCAAATTGAGACCAACTTTGAGGGTCAATTTTGGCTTTGATTAATTTAAGTGCTAAATTAATTAACTAATTTAAGAGTTAGATTAGATCAATAATTAAGGATTTGATTATTTGGTGCCAGCATAACCATCAATTGGTCAAGTTAACTTAAAGAGTTAAGTCAATGAATTTAGCTTAAAGAGTTAAGTTAAAAGATAATTAATTAAATTAAAAAGTTTAATTTGATTAATTAGGAAGAATAAAGTTTGGAGGAAAAACTCAAATGAGATTTAAGATAGTATCTTAATTAATTTGAAATGAGATCTCAATTAAGATTAAAATGAAATTTGGAATCAAATTTTACCACCTAAGCACACCCCATTGGCCACCTCCCTCATGGAATGTGTGATGCCAACTTGGCATCACACTATTCCACATCTATATATGGATATAGATAGTTGGCCGGCCATAAGGAATGCAAAATGGTGTAAAGAATTAAATTCTTCATTTCCTTCCAAAACATTTGCAAGCTAGAATTTCATATGTTGAAAGCTAAGCTTCTTTCTTCATTTTTCTACCCTAAAATTCAGCCTCCATCATTAGAAGATCTCTAGTCTTATTCCAACTAATGGACTAAAGATCTAGAAAGATCTCATTGGTGTGTGGGAAGCAATTAACACTTAGCAGGCATTCAAGAGAGAGATACTAGATGCAAAGTATCAATTTAATTTTAGGTGCAACTTGATATACTCAGCAACTTGTTTATACCACATTGAACCTACCTTGTGGGATCTCCACTTGGTAGATTAGGTTGCCACTGCAGGTATATCACTGATGGGTTTCCAGTCCCATCCCCAACTTGAATTTATTAATTAAGGACAAATCAAGTCCTTTAGTTAGAGGGTCTGCAATATTGTCTTTAAATCCAACAAAATCAATTGCTATGACCCTTTTAGACACTAACTCCCTTATAGACTTTAGTCTAATTTGGATGTGTCTTTTAGTCTTTTGATTGAACTTTGAACTTCTAATCTTTGAAATTGTGGTTTGGTCATCACAATATACAACAATTCTCGGAAGAGGTTTGGTCATCATAGGCAATTGTACCATTAGCCCATATAGCCATTCTACCTCTGTCCCAGTAGTGTCCAAAACACACAACTCAGCCTCGAAAATAGATCAAGTTACCAAAGTTTATTTAGTAGACTTCCAAGAGACAACACCCCTACCCAAGGTAAATACATACCTTATACACATATTATTTCTGGAGTTTTTGGCTATCCAACTAGCGTCACTATATCCTTCCAGCACTATAGGAAATTTCATGTAGTGTAAGGCTAGTGAAGCTGAGCCCTCTAGATACCAAAGTACCCTATCCAAAGCCTCCCAATAGGTTTGATTAAGACAACTTGTATATCTAGCAAGCTAGAGACTGCAACTAAGATATCTAGTCTCGACTCGTTTGCAAGATATTAAAAGCTACCAATTATTTGAGAATACCTCAATTGAGACACTGGTACACCAGTTTCATTCTTAAAGAGAGTTACTGAAGGATCATATGGTGTTTTAGTGATTCTACTTTATTTATAGTTATATTTCTCAATTATCTTCTTAATATAGTGAGATTAAAAAATTGCTATACCCTCAGTTGAATGAGTCAACTTAAGTCCAAGAATCATGTCTGCAACACCCATATCTTTCATTTCAAACTTATTCTTTGAGAAATACTTAGTCTCATTGATAATCTTAGTGTTGGAGCCAATTAACAGAATATCATCTGCATACAGGCATAACACAATATAGTTATTACCTTTAACTTTACAGTAGACGCACTTGTTATTATCGTCAACTATGAAGCCAAATGATAATATGGTTTTGTCAGATTTTTCATGTCATTGTTGAGGTGCTTAATTCAAATCATAAAGTGATTTAACAAGCTTGCAAACGTTTTGCTTATTTCCAGAAGCTACAAATCCCTCAGGCTGATCCATATAGATTTCTTCCTCAAGATCACCATTCAGAAAAATTGTTTTCACATCCATTTGATGAATAGGATAATCATATATGGAAGTCAATGCTATAAGCACTCGAATTGTAGTCAAACGAGCTACTAGGGAATAGGTGTTGAAGTAATCTATTCCCTCCTTTTACTTAAACCCTTTGGCAACTAGCTGAGCTTTAAACTTATTAACAGTCCCGTCAGATTTCAATTTCTTTTTGAAGATCCACTTACTTCCTATAGTAGTACACCCCGGAAAGAGATCAACCAATTTCCATATCCTATTTGAGACAACAGAACTCACTCTTAATGGCTTCCTTCCAATGCTCAGTCTCATGAGAAGCCCTAGCATCTTAGAAGGTAACGATTACTCTTGATATTGTAAGTAATAAAGTCAATTTCAAAGTCTTTAGTGATTCTAGCCCTTTTACTCCATCTAGGTTCATCTAATTCTTCTGGAACTATGTCGCTACTACTAGGATCGCCCCCTATATTTGTCATCTTTTCCACATGATCCAAAATTGATGCAAACTCTAGGGTTGAACTAAAGAAACAATTTGAGGTATCCCAGTCTTCATGGGAAACACGTTCTTAAAGAACATAGCATTATGAAATTCAACTATAGTGTTCACATTTATGCTCGAAATCTCTGATTTAATAACCAAAAATCTCATAGCATAAGATGTTTCCACATAGCCTAAAAAGACCGCATCAACAGTCTTAGGACCTAGCTTCTTCCTCTTGTGTTCAGGGACTAGTACTTTTGCAAGACAGCCCTATACTTGGAAGTATTTTAGACTAGGTTTCCAGTCTTTCAAGAATTCAAATGGAGTGCTCTCTTTATATTTTAGGGGAACTCTATTCAGAATATGACAAGCCATATTTAGAGCTTTCCCTCATATGTACTTGGGCAATCCAGAATTCAAAAGGAAATTGTTAATCATGTCTATAAATGTTCTATTCTTTCACTCAGTTATCTCATTCTAAACGGGAGAATAAAGGGCAGTTTCTTCATGAACTATGCCAAAATTTTGGCAATATTCATGAAATAGATTGGACACATATTCTTTGCTCCTGTCTGACCTTAATCATTTAATTTTTCTACCAATTTGTGTTTTGGATTTATTTTTAAACATAATGAACTTCTGTAGCGCTCCATCTTTATGTTTTAGTAAATAACCATAACAATACCTATTGTTATCATCTATAAAGGTGATAAAGTATCTTTATTGTCTTTTGTTAAGACCCCATTAAACTCACAAATATCTGTGTACACTAAGTCAAGAATTTCAGTTTGCCTTTCAACCAAGTGGTAAAGCTTTCTCACTTGCTTAGCTTAGCACATATTTAACATTTATGACGTCATTCAATTTCATGTTTAGAAATTAAATCTACATTCATCATTCTTTTGACAGAACTAAAATTTAAGTGTCCTAAACGACTATGCCAAATATATGAATTCTCAATGACATTTATGATAGGAGAATTAGAAAAATCAACTTTATTTGAACCAATAATGTTCTCAACTCATAGTTTAAACAAACTATCGAAAAGATAGCCTTTACAAATAAAAGTTTCGTAATATAAAATTACGACTTTATTTAACTTGAAAGAAATTTCACAACCCTCCCTAACTATTACAGAACTACTTATTATATTTCTTCAAACTGCTGGGACATGATGCACCCTTTGCAGAGACAGTATGTGCCATGAAGGAAATTTCAAGTCCTCACATCCTATCCCAAGCACTTTGGCTGCACTTGAGTTCCCCATCGTCATAGTCCTTTCGCTAACAAGCTGGTAAGACACAAACAGTAATTTATCAGCATAAATGTGCACATTAACACTAGTATCTATCAACCAATCATATGGTTCATAGATAAAGAATAATTCAGGTTTGAAAGAAACATACTCGTTAACGGATGCATCAAGAACTCCAGCTTCGCTGGTACCTCCAACAACCATGTTGACAACTGGTCCAACATACTGGGCTTTAGCCTTGGCTTTCTTGGAGGGACACTCTTTTGCCCAATGTCCTTTTGGTTCATAGTTATAGCAAGGCCTGTTTGCCTTCAGCTTTTTATTAATTTTAACTTTTCCTTTATCGATGGTTTTAGAGTTCAAGTTTAAGTTGGCTTTCTTCTTTCCTAGTTCCTACTATCACATTTGCCTTAGGATTATATTCAATAGGAACATTATGAGATTGATTTCTATATTCCTCTTCTATGCTAATAGTAATCATTAGATCATTTAGAGTCAATTTCCCTTTTTGATGCTTTAAAGTCATGCCAAAATTTTCCCATGATTTGGGGAATTTATCAACAATAGACATGATCATGAATTTTTTAGGAAGTTTCATCTCAGCATCCGCCAGAGAATGCTCTAGATTGATCAATTCATGTGTCTGTTCAGATACAGACTTACCCTCAACCATTTGATACCTCAAAATTTTGAAAACCAAATACTTTTTGAGCCCTTGCTCTTCAATATTGTATTTCCTATCCAATCATCCCATAAAGATTTAGCCAAATAGGAATCTAAGCAGCATACATCAAAGAGTGTATCAGACAAGGCTGATAAAATTACTCCTCAAACAATCTGATCTTTCATTTTCCAATCGACTATTTCTTTACTCTCAAGATCAGTTTTAGTTGGTTCTGACATGGTCAACTAAATCAACGAAAGAAGACCTTTCATCGTTAGCCAGATTTTCATACGTTGTTGCTAACGCTTAAAGAACTAGCCCAAGAACTTTTTTGATAGTCTGAAAAAGTCAACTTTTGCTGACACAACTTCACCAATAGCACTAGTATTAGCAGCCATGATAGATTTCAAGAAAATAATCCTAAAGCAAAATATCTAGGCAGAATAATCCTAAAGTTATACATATAGCATGCGAGATTAGAATTAAACTTACAACATATTCAAGGCAAAGCAGAATTTATGCATATATTTAATCAGATATGAGTCTAGAAAAAGTTAAAATTATATTAATATCAACTGAGGCATATAAAGTAGTAAAGCATGCTATCAGTATAATTTAAACAAGATGCAGAATTTAATAGAAAACTTTGCTTAAGGACCCTGTATCGTAACAATCAATCAGACGATTTATCTTGAAGAAACGAGCACCCTAACTCACGAATGCAATGGGTACAACGCTACTCCTCCCAAGATGAGATAGTCCAGAACGATCAGGTGCACTCTGTCTCATTCACCTCGAACAGTACTCAGTCACCGGATCAAAATGAGACAGTCGTGTATCAAAACTTCTAGAAAGGGAATATCTGTGGGGAGAATATCAAAAAATAAGAAGAGAAGAAATTTTGAGAGAGAAAGCAAGAACATAGGTAAAATGCTTAGATGTGAATGCAGTGTGTGTTGAGAGAATTCTAACGAATGCAGTATATCTTTTAGCTATCTATTTATAGACGGGATTATGGTTAGAGTCTGCCAATTGATGGCTTCTAACCCGCCACCTCATCCAATGGCATTTTGCCACATTACCCATACATGTCACATGTCCATCAGCATCATACCACGTGTCCCACGTCCCTCTGCCAAATCCCAGCTTAATCCCCAACGGTTTGACCTCATCTAATTAGATTAGGCTAATCCAACAAGTTTTGACCTAGTTAGCCCTTATCTGATTGGATTACCTTATTATCTGATCTATTTAGTCAGTCCTTATCCTGTCCAATCAAGCCAACGGTTAAGCTAAGTTTGAAATTTCAAATTTCAAATAAATTTTGTCCAAAAAGATAAGACTGAGATTAAGATATTCATCCTAATGCCCATGACCTGGATCCGAAGCTAGGCCGAGCAGCGGCGGTGGAAGTGTAGTCCACTCATATGAACCCCTTAAAAAACACCTTATCAAGTATTCTTACTTCAGTCCAATATAAACTAGTTGATTTATACTTCACAAGCAAGTCTCCCCTTTCTCAATTTATCAATGTGGGACAATACTATACTTAAACCATTTTATTCTTCTTCCATTTAACCCTTTAATTATCTTTGAATTACAACTATAATTGGCATTCATTCAAATAATTAAACATATAATTAGGGAAATAGTAATGCCAATAATTACAACAAAAACTATTTATGACATTATATCCTCAAATTCATTTGGAATCTTATTAACCTTATCATTGTAATAAATAAGAAAATCCACTTTAGGATCACAGAGACAGCAACCCAGTAGAATATATAAACATGGCTTAAAACAAAGACTCTTAATATTTGTAATTCAAAATTGATTAAAAAAGACTTGAATAATTTCAATATTGAAAATGGCAAAGCCCATGGCATCTTTCTTGCCTCTTGGTTATCTGCTTCAGTCTAATTTCATGTATGAATTTTACAAGTTCCTCTATTTCTTCAAATCCAAAGTATAATAAGTTAAGTCTAGTGGCATGTAGTCCAATAGTATCATTCTATTCTAGTATGTGGGATATTTTGAGTTCAAACCTAAATGAGCTCATTTGTGCACTTTATATGCATCTAATTGTATAGTGTATAATTCAATTACTTAATTTCATAATAAAATAATATTATTTTGTTGAAAGAATAAAAATTCATTATTTGTAATATTCTCTAAAAAAAAAAAAAAAACTTTCTTATCAATTGCCAAGTTCGAAATCTATGGTATCAAATGCATTTGTTTCACAATTTTTCACAATGGTACTTATTAAAAAATTATAATATATTTATTCAATTGTATTGGTTGAATGCAGGTTGTTTGGGTGGGATAAAAATTTGCCCCATTGGTATACGTCGTCCCTGCGACATAAACAATCCAAATTCTTGCTCTAATATTTGCAAGCGGAGCGTTCCCAAGGGATCTGCTTTTGTTAGCGCATTTTGTGGGAAGGACTTTGTGACCAAAGAAACTTATTGTACTTGCTATTATAATTGTAATTAAATGGGGTTAATAACGGAAAAGGCCCCACCCTGAAATTCCAACCTTCATCATGGATCTCTTACCAAATTTAGTAAAATAAATAAGCAATCACAATTAGAAAAATATATATTTCAGTGGAATAAATGTCCATTTCCTCCCTTTCTTTTGATTAATAATTCATTTTGTACTTCTTTAATTGTAAAACCTTAACTTCATTTTTGGACCTTAAATTTTAAAGCAAAAAATATTAAGAAAAATTTTTTTAATTCAAATGATGCAACTCAATATTTTAATATTTACATACTTATATTTTTCTTCGCTGTTTTTTTTATCCAAACATAGCACAAGGGACATCCACTTTCTTGATAGAATGAGATAAAGTGGATGATTTGTGTAATTGAAATTATCTTATCAAATAAATATTACATATGTTTGAATTGGCTATTTTGATGATATATAAATGCATCTCACCGACATGCATATATTATATTGAATTACAAAAACACCCTTGCTAGATTGCCAAAAAGTTCATGTCCAACAAAAATGAAATTGCGTTTGAGATTTTCCTTAAGTAGTTTGGATAGTTGACTCTGGTCAAAGCCGATCAATTTTAATAATTGGGCTGAATTAAAATATCCCATCTTCCTGATAGATAGTTATTTTAGCTAAAAGACAATTTCCTACCAATGTAGGAATTTAATATTGAGTCATCACCCAATAAAGAAAGTGGATTATTGAGATGAATAAATTAATAAATTTAATTCAGTAATTCAAAAGAAACCCTAATTGGATATGAAAACATACCTGGTCAAAGCGATTTTTTCAATAGAAATGAAAATTGTGTGTAGCCGTTCCATTTCCCAAGCAAATGACAATAGTTTCCTTATGTTTTCTACTAGAACCAAACAGAATAGAATTCTAACAAGAAGTAATTTCACTTTCTTTTGAAACTAAACAATTATCAATCTTTTTTCTCAATATTTTCGTCGTTAAAATTCAAGATACAAGTATAGCTGATACAACCATATTGACACACATGTGAAACACAAGAAAAAAATTAATTGTACCATACAGCATCAAAAATTTTGACTGGTCTTCGCAAAGAACATATCAATTGGAATGTACTTACCCCCTGCGGGAGATCCTTTCTGCTTCTTTCTCTGCCGACTGCTGCTCATTTGATCCTTTTGGCTGAACCTGGCACAAGAATATCAACTTTTTAAGGTTGTAAGCTCGGATTTGAGAAGTGGAAGGAGGGAGGTTGAAAGGGTATTCTGCACTCATAATAAAGCTATCTGGATAGATGAATTACCTTTGCTTAAGCTTGATAATTCTGTTAACGTTGCTTGACTCCTCATCTTGCAGCCTTTCAGCAAGATGGAAATCAAAATGCTCCTGTCTTTCCTCAACAAAGCTGGGAGGCAATTCAATCCCACACACAGAGCATTGGTAATCATTCAACCAAAGCATGGATTCTTTCGGATTTGGTGAAGAACAAGGTGCATCATCAGTGCAGTTTATTGTTCTCTTCTGTTGATCCTGGCTGCTGTCCTCACATGGCCCAAGAGATGGATCTCTTTCCGCTAATTGACCGGCTCCAGTTGGAATTAGATTTGTTGCACCTCTCATCACATCATGGTTATCAACCTAAAGAACACAAAAACAAGTTCAAGAAAAGCTTTGTCAGAGTAAAATGAAGTGGTTAGGCAGAGTCAGAATTTGTACGTTCTCTTTGCAATCATCGATCTGGAGATCAGAACTACCCCCAGTTTCTGCATCATTTTGATAATGCCTTTTGTTGGTCTGATGAAGATCTGGCATTTGATGGGTATCTTCAATATCAATTGACCCACATGGCCCATGTATATCACTATAGAAACTGGTCTTGCTGCCAATGGCTATTGAATCATCAGTTGTATAGGACTCAGAAAGCGCTTGATCGGCCAGGGTTCTTCCGGAAGCATCCTCTATGACTATGAAGTTAGAAAGTGATTTTTGTTTAGGGTCAATTGCAACACCATTTCCACCTTGACTGAAGTGCGACATTCGCAGTCCTGGAAATAGATAACAATTCAAAGCACAAGGCATCAGTACTCCAGACAGTGTTACGAATTGTAATGGTATGCATATGTGCACAGCAAGATTCAAGATTTTTGTCCTTGGGAAAATGAAGATTAACCAGCATCACCATTTTCCATGGAAAAAATTTGAGAAATTTCAGAAAAGAATCACAAGATCACAATAGAAGAACGCCAAACTATAAAGTGTGTTCAAATACAGTAACAAATAAGATCATCAACAACCTCAGACAGGACATGTCATTTAATAAAATAACAAAGACGAATTAATAATGTTCCTTTTAACATGTCGAAAATATTTCAGCAAAACAGAAATGTTCACCATTCTGAGATATAGCGCATTGTTACTGGAATTGACCCACAAAATGATTCTAGAAAGTTGAAAGGTTTCAGGAATCCTAGCAAAACTGCACTGTAATCATTCAATGGTTTATAAAATGTTAACAAATAGAGAGATTTCATTAGTCTCAGATGTGCTCTAGATAATAGTCCCGACATGATAGAAAATTTTCTGAAAAGAATAAAACAAATCATACTTATTGTCCTACCCATCAGTCTGAGAGATACCGGGAGTTCAGCCTTAAGAAGCTTCATGGCATGCTTCAGAATATCCTCACTGGAGCAAATATAATTTGGTAGAGTCACTGCCCGAGTTCGAACCTGTAGTGTTCACATTTTGTGTATAAGGAAGGCACCAAAAATGTCTTCACACAAACTTGGTGGGAAAATGGGGGAGAAGCATCTGAAGGAGAGGGAACATAAACAAGAAATTCCAAGCATTATCAGCATAACTAATAAAAGCAACCAGCCAGATTGATTTAACCTCAAACTGGTCAACAGAACCCTGAGAGCAACCATTCTGCTATTCAACATTTTTTGCAATAAGACCCGGAAAATCTCAGGACCAAATAACCCAGGCACTTGGCACAGCAATCTCTTCCTAATAAAGGTTTCTGTACAAGGAGTTTGCACAAGGGACATTATGTTGCAAATACAGCTGGGCACCAAAAGTTCAAACCTTTTCCCAACCTACTGCAGCTAACAGATGAACCAATCAATATTCTTCACCAGTTAACGGCAGGGCCAGTTGCAATCACTTGATTGCCAGATGAAGATTTGAAAGACAAAAGGAACTTGCAGCAAAAATATTTAGAAACACAATCTGCAGGAAGAGAGTTACTAGGCCCAAAATTATAGGACTGCATCAAATAATACCTCAAAACATGATGTTTTCAACTTCAATGTCAATGTTCTTCCACGAAGGCCTTCTTTCTTCATGTCAGAGGAAAGATTTTCTGAAAGATCCACTGCAAACAATTTTGTACTGAATTATGAGAATTATTTGCAGGTGACAAAAGAAAATGATGTTGCACTCATTCCCACATGAAATACGGCAGAGCACCAGAACCTGTAAACTACAGACTTTCATGTCTCCAGTGCATTCTAATAGAATGTCCTTATCTCAGAAATACCAATTAATAAAAGACAGCTCTATTACACAAAGCAAGAACTCATGAAATTTCATATTCTTGCCACTCTAACAAGGAAAAGTTTGCACGTCAAAAGAATCATGGAATGGATAGGGGGATAATGATAGTTGGAAGGAACTAGTATGTGAAAAATTGATGCCTGATATCAACCCATTAAAGCATGAAGTTTGGCGACTACAAGAGTGTGAAAAGCTAGAATCTCACATTTATTGGTAATTACTTGTAAACATTGAATGTAAATAACTGTGGATTCAGAAATTGCCAGCCACCAAGTATAAAAGAGCCAGGTATATGTGTACCCACAAGAAAAAATAGAAAAGCAACAACCAAATATTGCTCTTGAATTTAGAAAACAAGTACCTCAAGATTCCCTAATTATTATCCCCATAGGTTGGATTGCATTTGTCAAATTTTGTTCAAATATTCTTTAAGTACTACACAACAATTTAAGAAGGAGATTGAAAATTGTGCACCAAAGTAGGTGCAAAATGAACTACATCTTATATACAGTTACATAACTTGTGAGCGGAGAGAAAAGAAGTAACATGATAAACACTGAGGAAATAAGAAATTTTCAATAAGCATTTTTGTCTGTTACCTAATTTCTGGTGAAGTAATGCCTCATCTTCAGTAGGTGAAAAAGTTCTCTCATTGCTCATACTTTTTCTCTGCGTCACTAGAGGCGTGTCTGTCCCCCCAAGCCCCAAACTTACAGACAAGAAAAAATCTGCAAAAGGAAGCAATTCAGATGGCCATATGTTTCCGTAAGGATTGTTTTATTGAAATAATATAACAGACTATGAAGAAACCAGTAACTCATATCTCATTCTAATCGAGTTGTACAATAGAATGCGAAAAATGGGTAGAGTAAGAAGTAAGACAATGGATTCTCAAAATCCTTTCAACAAAACTTAGATTGACAATTGATGCATACTGATTCTGATTTCCAACAATCCTTGCACATGATCTCAAAATAATCCAACCCACAGTCAAGATTACCATAAAGAGCTTTATCAGTATCCTCAGTTGCACTAACCTGCAGAAGTACGAGAAAATAGTGCACAGATTAAACTACTTTTCTGCAGCATTTCCTCACATGTTGTAATTCCAAGCACTCCCTTCAAAATATTTTCAGTGACCTTACCAATGCCCCCGATCTGCAAAATAAGCTCTTCTATATAAGTACAAAGAATGTGTGAATTTGAAACAAGCACCTTACCCATAATAAAAATAGAAAAGCCAACACATAGATATCAATATGCATTGGAAAAGTACCTTCCTTATAGGTAGTGAGGATATAAATGTCATGATAGCCATACGCTCATTTGGTAACACAAAAAGGCCATTGGGCTTATTGATGTCAGAACAAACCTGATTAAAAAGGAAGCAGATACAGGCTTCAAATTATAAAACTTAAATTACAGAATTATCCTAATCCAGTTGTGATTCACACATATTCAGTATTTGGATAAATATAATGGACAAAGAGAATACTAAAAATACTCAAATTAACTCTTTTGAAAAATGTACTATATAGAAGCAATTTGACATAAGCCGAAAATCTTATGAGAAAGTTGTGTACCATGCATAAAATAAATGGCGAAAGACATAAATAACCGAAATTGTTTCACTATAATGCCTGAACACCTTAGCAAGTAAGCGATTTGCCGCCACCCCAGCACTACAAGTGAGTCCAGTCTCCTTATGAACACTCTCTCTGAGCTCTTCAGCCACCTTAAAGCACAATCACCAAGCATTAATGACAATTACAATCTCTGAATAAAAGAAGAAAACAGAAAAACTGCAGATAGAAAGTAAAACTAAAATGAAAGTGGTGCTATGGATTTGACGAATTTCTGATGGCATCATGGTTCATGTTCTACATACTTCTTCACCAGTTATTCCCTTCTCATTGCAGAAGTTTGTTATGTCTAGGTACGCCTCATCCAAACTTGCAGCCAAGAAGTTGGGATCATATTTCTGAAAAACTAAACACAAAAAACTGCATCAGCGAATTCAGCAACAGGTATAATTTATTCCATATCAAACAAAGCCCGGATGGAAGCACAACTTATAACCTTTTCTTGTTAAATCACTATAATAAGTGTATTTCTTGAAGTCTGTTGGAACAAAAATCAGTTCAGGGCACAATTTTCGTGCAATGAATCCAGGCATTGCAGCTCTAACGCCAAATTTTCGCGCCTGCAAGGTATAATTATGCCTCATCAAAGGAAAAAGCAATATAGAATACTCACGACACTGCATAAAAACATACTTGTGTAATGGCCAAGCTGTTTCAACATATAAAACCTTCATAATCAATCACTAAACCCACAGTTAGACATGCCGACCTCATAATTTGCCGTTGAGATCATAGACATGCCACCAACAGCCATTGGCTTGCCTTTTAGAGAAGGATTGCATAGTGTCTCAACAGCTGCATAAAAAGCATCCATATCTACATGTAGCCAAATCCTTGACAAGTCACGTGTGACTTCTAACTCCACTATCCTTTTATCAGCAATCTGTAAATAATCTTTAAACATCAATTAGAGCCAATTTATGTACTCAATAGGACAGACTACAAGAAACAACTGTTTATTTCATTCATCTTCATCATTTATATTCTTTCTTTCCTTCTTGTGTTTAACTTCCCCCCCACCCCAGCCCACTTCATAATGCAGTTCATTTCACACTCAAAAGAATCATGATCAACCTGATTATAAAGCAACAACATATAGCAATCTTGAAAACAAATTTAAAATCCAACTTCTTACTCAATCCACACTTGAACCTAACCCAATATAAGACAAGAATATTAAAGCACAACAATCAGAAATTCCTAAACATAAAAAACTGCTTGTTCGATTCTGTTTCGTACTTTTCTCCACTTGGGAATGATTTATACCTTTTGATGATGTGATATATCCAACGCAGAAAGCTTGGCAAGCTGCGCCCGCATATGCTCGATTTTCTGCTTCATGTAAGCTTCTTTCTTTTCCTCGTTTTCGAAATACTTGGACCCTTTGCTCATCTCATACACTATTCTCTGCACTTTTTCCTTGTCCACCCCTTCCATCCCTAGCACAAATCAGGACCCCAGAAACTTAATCGAAGAATAACAAAATAAATCTTCAATCTAGTAAAGTGGGACAAATTTAACAGTAATCTTGAAACTCTCCACCAAGAAAAATACCTGCTTTCGCGGTAGTATATTCAGTGTTGTAGGATTGCCATGGCCGAGCAGAATCGCTCCCGGAAATTGACTCTTCATTTTTCTCCATCTCTTTTCTTCTTTCCTAGCTTTCTTGACGCTTCAATTGGGATTCCCGGATTGTTTGAGAAAGTAAAAGCAGAGGATTGAAAATTGGAAGAATGCGCATTTAATTTTAATCGAAGGAGATGTATAGGAAAAATAAGAAGTGGAGCTACGCGCCAAAAAGAAATTAACAACACAGGAGAGTAGTTATACAATATTTACGAATAAGGACCTCAACATATGAAAATGACGAATAAGTCCAGTAATAATGTTAAAATTGCAAGCAACAGCTCAAGCACGCAACAATTGCAAATATGCCAAGAAAGCACAGAGAAAAATTCCCAGAGATGAAAGAAGTGAGAAAAATTTGAAATCATGATGCACAGATTTCAGACAATAATACAAATGTAATAATATGATAATTCTTAATAATTCTATAATACAACATAAATTCAACATAATTTTTCTATATATACAAATATTTTGGGATTCTATAAATATGAGATATTATATATTTAGATGTATAATTGGTAATAAATTTGAAAAGACATATTATACGAGTGCAGAGAAATTTTCATATTAATTAGCATATCATGTGTTTAAAATTTAAAAAAATTATTTTAATAAAATGAAAAATGTAAGAGGTACTGATACTTTATTTTTTTTAATAATTTAAAAAAATTTATGTTTCTAATTATTTTTTTTTATGTGAATATTCTTTCCTGATTCGTTCACCACAAAATATCCTCATGCTATACATAATATTCTTATCCTCATACTTTCAATAGTGGAGCACATCTAATGATTGTTGTTATAAAAAAATTACTCATATCAATTAAGAAAATCATATCACTTATAATATAATGTTCAAATTTTTAATTGGATTTTGATTAATATATGTATAACGTGTGTATTGATACACAATGTTTTGTGATAGTGAAATTATAAAGAATTTGATGTATGAGAGTGTCATTTTATTTAGGATGTAGGATAAAAACTCGAGCAAAATGCGTGGGATCAAATTTACAACCACAATGAAGCACGTTAGGTTTATTGGGTTGTTCCCAATAAAAATTCTCCAATATTTTAAATTAAGATGAGTTAAGTATAATAAGTCAAAAGTAAATTAAAAAAATATTAGATAAAATTTATATCTATAGTGATTTTGGAATAAGTATTTATGATAGCTTAAAATGTGGGGTTAAAATGACTTATTCATTTTCAGAAGGACAAATAATCTCTATGGTAGGTAGAGGAATATTGTAAATCTTTTTTTTTTTAAGTAGCTACCACAATGCTTTTTGGCAACCAAGCGGCATTATACGGGAGGATTTGGCTAATGGTAATATTATATACGAATGAGAATGACTAATGGCAATGTTTGATGCGAACGAAAATAACTTACATAAAGCATGTAACATATTAAATATAACTACACATGTCAGATAAGTGAATATCGATCATGATTGAATTATTATTTCATTTAGAAAAATATTTAGTGACGTATTAAATAATGTCGAAAGTGGTTGATTTGACGATGATAAATCTTAAAGTTTGTTTCTCACTGAGAGCATTACTCATAAGCAGCACATTCCTCATTTTTTTGTTAAAAGCAATTGACTTCGAACTTGAATTGTGATATAATTTATAAACTTACTACGTCATGTAACAAACTTTAAATTTAATTTAAGTACTGAAAATCCAAACACATTTTTTACTTTTCACACAAATATCAATGAGAAGATACATTCTTATTTTTAATTTTTTAAAATACAAAAATATAATGTAAGAATAAAAACAATCACCCTCAAATTGAATTTTAATGTAATTATATTGGATAATTTAAAACATCAATTTTAATTTTCTTAATATTTATTAAATTATTTTTTCCAACCATATTATATATTTTCAAGTTACATTTGCACAGAAAGATTTAAATTAAAGGGAAATATTTCGAATAAATTTTTAAATTTAAAATTCACTTCGAACTCATAGTAACCTATAATTATCTAAAAGAGTTCAACAAACTTATTATAGTAAATTTAAATCTATCAGTCCGGAAAAAATGGCATTACGTACATACAAAAATATATATAGTTTGCAAACATGATAATTCTTATTTCAAGAAAAATATTAATAATACTGATAATAATAACAATACATTTTAAATGGAAAAGTCTCTCTACAGTCTACACTCGAAAAACCAAAATAAAATATCCGTGACGCTACTCCTTCCCAAACATTCCCTGCAAGCTGCTGCCGGTGCTGCCCTTCTGCCGCCATAGCCTACTCACCAGTAAGCTATTTTCCCTCTCCCGAGAACAAATAAAAAACTTCAAATTTACTTTTCCCCTCCAACACCCAACCCAACCCCACAATTTTTGCCCTAACTTTTTCAACTGGCTGATTAACGGAAAACCTTGCCGAAGAAGGTAATATTTTTCAGCAACTGGTAGCTTTGTAGTCACTTGAAACCGGGTACCGGGTTAAGTTTCACTATTTATTTTGCGCTAGATTCATATTATAAGCAATTTTCTATCATAAAACTGCTGATTCTGACATGTGCTAGCTGTGTGTTGACTTTCTTGCTGATTCATTTTTTGCTGCTGTTACTGTTTAATAAATTATCTCTGAACTTTTTGTACTGCAAACTATCTGTGAGAACGCAGTATTTTATAGGGTAATAATGTTTTTATCAATTTATTGCCCGTAATCTCCGGTTTTGTAGCTGTTGTTAATTAATTCAGAACATGGTTTTATTGTCCGTTATTTGAATTAGAATTATAGAGCTAGCTGCTACCTTATTTAATACTATCTTTTGACTTGCTGGGGTATTTTCTTTTTCCTATTTTTTTGGGCACTGTTTTAGAAGTTTTTATCAGTGAAGATCTTAATTTATTTTGTGATTTTCTGTACTAATATCTAGAGTTTGAGTTCTTGTGAAGTGATTGGCCTTTTGAATGTATATTCTTGGAGCGAAATAGATAAATGGGAGTGAAAAACAAAAAAATAAAAATAAAGACACATTTGGTTTCTGGAAGTCAATGAACAAGAAGTAAAATTGGGGCATTCCGAGAATCGAACTCGGGACCTCTCGCACCCAAAGCGAGAATCATACCACTAGACCAAATGCCCTATTCAATGTGTATTAGTGGTGTTGATTTTGTGTCTTGAGGTGTGCCCCAAACTTGTAGTCTAGATGCAAGTCTCTTAGATTGGTAGCTCTGGACCTGGGTGCATCACTGCATTGGTTTATCATGTATGCCCTCCTTTGAAATATTTGAAAATCCAATAATGGCTTATTAAGTGTGGAACCATGTTTGGATTGTTTTAATAGCACATCCATGAAAGTTCAGCAAACGACGACCTGCATTCATAACTTCTGTAGATTAACCATATTGAAACTAAAAGATCAATATACTATTCAGCTGGCAGATATTCTTCAAACTGTATAGAACTTCTGATATGGAATGACCCATGCAATTGATCACATTCTCTTAGAGTTCTTTGATTCACTTTTGCATTATAATTATGTGCACAGCACGTTCTACTCTTCATCATTGAGATGCACTTATCGTTGAGTAAGTTATCAGAAATGGCTTGAAAATTTTGTTCTAGTAAATACCCGTCCTCTCTAGGCTTTATGATGAATGAAAGTCATCAAATTTATCCATATATTTTTCTTTCTCCTTTTCTTTTCCCCCGCAGTTTACTAGTTAACTTCAATGTAGTTACCAGCTCCCCTAGTTTGGTTTCTGTGATACACAATCAGTTATCTGCTTACTATTATTCATATTGGACTGCACTCTGTCATACTTGTATGTGATTTAACCAACAGTATCAAAGAATTTTCTTGGTGGGCTGTGGACCCTGTACTTTTAAAACTAAATATAAATAAATGGAACCCAAAATACTGGACCTGTATAGCTACATTGATACTTCTGTAACATTCAGATTTTTTAATGGCTTGTTAGTAGAGACACCTGCTTCTATATGCTGCTAACTCCTCTAATAATAATTTCTAAAAAAGTGTCTCAAGCTTGATTTCATCTAAGAGATGATTATTAGCTGCTCCCTGATGAAATTGGGTTTCAAAAAGTTAATTAAAAATTTTGAGTGATAGGAGCAAAAGTAATAAAGAAAAGTCATTAACTTATGGGGCATTCCGAGAATCGAACTCGGGACCTCTCGCACCCAAAGCGAGAATCATACCACTAGACCAAATGCCCAGTTATATGTGCCCATTCTGTTTGTTGCATGATTAACTTGTGGCTTAAGTTCGACCAATTATTTTTTTGGCTATATATTGTTTCAGCCATTTTATTTTTTCCCCTTGGCAATGAAAGATATTGGAAACTTGAAAATTTTAAAACCTATTTACCACTTTATAGGACAGTTCTATGGTGGATCCAACCTCGCATTTTGTCGGCAAAACATGTGAATAATCTTCTTCTATTAGCTAAAAAGGGCACTTTTGGGGTATTGTCGCTTTATCTTAGGGATGCAAGTGTCTCCTTGCTTTTGCCGGTGTAGTTATTCAGTAGAGCTTTGCTTTCTGATCCATGTACTGTTGATGTACAGGCAAAACTTCCTGTGCTTAGCTAGCAACGCGTTTAATTTACTGATACAAAAATTCTGTAAACAGATTGTTGCAGATGGGCCCCAAGTTCTTACTTCTTGGTTGGATGATGTTGTGATTTTGAAAGTTCAAATATCCAACTTTTGAATCTGATTTATAGTAGATTGATTATTACAAATTACGAAAAAAAATGTCTCAAAAGTTAGGACTGTTTGGGATTTTATGCTAAACCTTCTGGAGGTTGGTCATGCTGTTTATGATGCTGGATGCCTACAGAGTGCTTTTCTTTTGTTCGCATATTCCATTTGTTCTGGTGCTGATGTACAATAAGTTATTTAGTTGAAATAATACGAAAGCCAATTACATATGGTAAAGTGGGAGCATTTTGAAATTTCTATACCAGTCAATATTGCCTCTTTATATGTTTCACCCTTCTTTTAAAATTTGTTTACATGTTTCCCAGGCTCTTGATCCTGACTTCTAGAACCATCAACTACTTTCACAAGATCTGACCTTCTGTGGTAATTAATGCAGTTCTGATCTCAGAGGCTGCAACTAACACAAATAATTCTAGTTTTGCACTTTGTAAGTGTTATGCATAGCTATAAATGTCAGAAATTATTCGCAGCTAATTATTTTATAGACTGAAATTTAAGCTATTTCATTTATTCAGAGGATGAAAATGAATAAAAATCTTTCGTTAGTCCTTATGATTTTTTTAACTTTTTCAGGATCTGCCACTAATTTTGCATGCTACTCATGCTCAATTTGCTTGTTCACATACAAGAATATGGTATTTAATTCTTTTATTCATTGTTTTGTTGTAGCTGATAATAATACTTCTTTTCCTACTTGAGTCCATCCAAACCTAAGGCTTGACTTCACCCCACCCGCAATATTTTGACTTTTCCTGAGCATTATCTTTATAGCAGCATCTTTTAGAAGATCCTTCCCTTACCTAACGACATAATAATTCAATTTTCTCAAATTTCATTATTAATTCCCTAGTAGGCTTCAAAATATAAAAATAAATAACTATAGGGTGTAAAAGGTCATATATTTGACTGGGGCATTCCGAGAATCGAACTCAGGACCTCTCGCACCCAAAGCGAGAATCATACCACTAGACCAAATGCCCAGTTGGTTAGTTATTCACATTCTGCCTTATTAATATAATGGTTTTTGTTCTGCTTTGTGCTGGTCCTTGGAAGGTAACTTTAAATGGTCTTAAGTAGATGGTTAGTGAAATTAATTCGTCATAGTACCCTTTTGAAGCCTAGAGGGATACAATAGTGGCTTGGTTTTCGCAGTGTTTCCTGTCTCTGTTTTCTTCTTCACTGTCAATTAGATTGATTGGACAGCTTGTAAGTCATCAACTGCTCAAACAACTACTATTTGTGAAAAAATTTAAAAAAGAACAAAGTACATGGGGCAGAACAGGGTGATTTTTAAGTTTACCTATATCTTTCGTCACATGAAGTTAGGCTATGTTGTTCAAAGTGGGTGTTTATTCCTCTAAAATGTTTGTCAACTAAGATTTTAATATTTTGCTCTCATCATGCATGATTTGACCGACTTCTATCATGGGACATCAACCTTGTTTCCTGCTGATATAATTGAGAAAAAAGGTACCAAGATGTCATTAATACAAGCGGGGCATTCCGAGAATCGAACTTGGGACCTCTCACACCCAAAGCGAGAATCATACCACTAGACCAAATGCCCAATTGGTTGGTTTTTCACATTTTGCTTAATTGCTTTATTAATATGATATTATGTTCTGCTTTGTGCGACTAGGCTGGGTGCATTTTTCCTGAGATGGAAGGCAAGTGGTCTTAGATGGTTTCTAACATTAATTGTCATAGTACTTCTCTGAAGCATGGAAAAATGCTGTGGCTTGCTTGTTGCATAGTTTTCTCTCTCCTCTTTTTTCCTTCTTCCTTTTCTCTCTATAATGTAAATGTTTAGTACTGCTTTTAAGTCATCAATTGCTGAAGTGCGGAATAAGACTTCAAGTTGATCAACTTTTATTGGTGAAAAACTGAAAAAGAACAAATACATGGCAAAAAAGCAGATGATATGTAAAATTCATCTGCCTTTCTCACACATATAGTTAGCTTGTTTCAGTCAAAGTGGATCCCCATTCCTCCAAAATGTTTTGCCAACCGAGTTTTAATATTTTATTCTTATGTATGGTTTGACTGACTTCTATCACATGGTCTATCCTTGTTTCTTGCAGATCCAATTGTTAAAAATAGATAAAATTATCATGATGTCGTTATTCAATGGGGCATTCCGAGAATCGAACTTGGGACCTCTCGCACCCAAAGCGAGAATCAAACCACTAGACCAAATGCCCTGTTGGTTAGTTATTCACATTCTGCTTTATTAATATAATGGTTTTTGTTCTGCTTTGTGCTGGTCCTTGGAAGGTAACTTTAAATGGTCTTAAGTCGATGGTTAGCGAAATTAATTCATTGTAGTACCCTTTTGAAGCCTAGAGGGATGCAATAGTGGCTTGTTCGTTGCAGTGTTTTCTGTCTCTGTTTTCTTCTTCTCTGTCAATTAGATGGATTGGACAGCTTGTAAGTCATCAACTGCTGAAATAACTACTATTAGTGAAAAAATTGAAACAAGAACAAGATACACAGAGCAGAACAGGATGATTTTTAAGTTTACCTGTATTTCTCATCACGTGAAGTTAGGCTATGTCGTTCAAAGTGGATGTTTATTCCCCCAAAATGTTTGTCAACTAGAATTCTAATGTTTTGCTCTTGTCTTGCATGATTTGATTGACTTCTGTCATGGGACATCAACCCTTTGTTTCCTGCAGATATAATTTAAAAAAAAAAAAAAGGTACCAAGATGTCATTAATTCAACTGGGGCATTCCGAGAATCGAACTCGGGACCTCTCGCACCCAAAGCGAGAATCATACCACTAGACCAAATGCCCAATTGGTTGGTTTATCACATTTGCTTAATTGCTTTGTTAATATGATATTATGTTCTGCTTTGTGCTATTAGGCTGGGTACATTTTTCCTGAGATGGAAGGTAAGTGGTCTTAGATGGTTACTAACATTAATTGTCATAGTAATTCTCTAAAGCATGGAAAAATGCTATGGTTTGCTTGTTGTGTAGTTTTCTCTCTCCTCTTTTTTCCTACCCCCTTCTCTCTATGACATAGATGTTTGGTACTGCTTTTAAGTCATCAATTGCTGAAGTGTAGAGTAAGACTTCAAGTTGATCAACTATTATTGGTGAAAAACTGAAAGAGAACAAATACATGGCAAAAAAGCAGATGATATGTAAAATTCACCAGTCTTTCTCACACATATAGTTAGCTTTTTCAATCAAAGTGGATCCCCATTCTTCCAAGATGTTTTGCCAACCGGGTTTTAATATTTTATTCTCATGCATGATTTGACTGATTTCTATCACATGGTACATCCCTGTTTCTTGCAGATCCAATTGTTAAAAATAAATAAAATTATCATGATGTCATTATTCAATGGGGGCATTCCGAGAATCAAACTCGAGAACTCTTGCACCCAAAGCGAGAATCATACCACTAGACCAAATGCCCGGTTGTTGGTTGTCCCTACCTAATAACATCACACATCTGAACTTAAACATGCTATGTTTATTTGTAGTTGAGTTTTAACATTTAGTATTTTTGTGCCAAGTTTTAACTAGCAAGTTCTGGAGGATGTATAACTACAAGTATTTTCATATTTCACCAAATGTTTATGGAACTGTTGATATAATTTGAATGTAGAATTATGTGCCCAGTGCAACCTGCACAATTACTGTGCCAAGACACAGAGTACAGATTTCAAATGGATATAGTTTTTCTTCTGTCACTGTTTTGATTCCGTCGCGCCTCTGATTTGTTTTCTGTTGGATCCTATAAGGTTGGGTTTCTGTTGACTTAAGTGTGCTCTGAGGGGTTTAGGAAATCGAAATTGTGACTTGTTGAGCAGGAAGCTGGATTTAATTTATTGTTTCACATGTGCGCAACGTTGGAAATTTACATTTTCAATTGAAGAATCATCTGAATTTTAATCAGATTAGCGCCTGTGACATTTGTTCTTCATGGTTTGGATGTTTTCTCCATTTCCATTTTGATTCCTTTTTTAACAAACAGTTTTGGATGTGTGCTGGTGTTATGATTGTTTTTGAGCCAGCTGCTCTGAGCGTGTGTTGCAGAGGAAAAAGGTGAAGAAGCTTCAGGGGCATTCCGAGAATCGAACTCAGGACCTCTCGCACCCGAAGCGAGAATCATACCACTAGACCAAATGCCCTGCGTTGTGTTGTTTCTCTAGTTTCAATACTATTGGTATGCAGAATATTCTGCCTCTCTCAGAGAGTATTTGCTTTATTCTATTTGACCCATTATAACAGACATTTGATTTGCCCTTGGATTTTTGGTGCCAAAAAAATTAAAACACAGTATAGGGTAGTTGGGGGCATTCCGAGAATCGAACTCGGGACCTCTCGCACCCAAAGCGAGAATCATACCACTAGACCAAATGCCCTCGGCTGACCACATATTGATTAAATTCTAAGTACGTTCAATCATGGTGCGTTCAGAAGTGTGAAGAGAACGATTATAGGCAGGCTGTGGGGTGGGCGGCAAAGGTCAGGTTCTCAGTTTTCTTCTAGTTGGATGTCTGAATTCTTGTTTTGAGTTCCATGAAATGGTGGAAATCATAATCGACAATCCACGTGAAGAAGAAAACAGGCGAAGAAATTCTAGGCCATCAGGAAACATTTTCTTCCTTTCAGGAAGGTAAAATCAAATTTTTATTACATGTCTGATTCATAGTTTTATTATTTTTATGATAGTGAAAAAATTTAATTATGTAAACTTTAGAGGAGGATGAATCGATCTCTACTTGCTGTTCAACAGTAGCTTGATTCACTTGACTTAAAGCTCGAACCTTAATGAATTTTACGTCGTTGTACAAGATAAAATTAATTGGAAGGAGAGGTAACTGAAAGAGGCCAAATCCACAAGATCTCCAAATTAAGCATTTGCAAGGATTTTGTCTCATACAAGGGTACTACAAAGAGAACTATACAGCATGCATGCAAAATAAACACCCAAAAGAATTTTAACACTGCTTTCCTGAAATATTAATAAAACAGAGTACAATGCAGATCTCTGGTTCTCCTTTGCTTTTAGCATCGAAAGATCTACAGCGTATTCCACTTGGAAGACAGCCCTTCAGTTGTCGTCTTCTCATCTTTCCTATCACTATCACAAAGTTGGTCCCTCAGGAGCTTAGAAGCAAGTATCGAGAGCTCCACCATTTCAAATCCCGCAGCAGAAACAAAATCTAGTTTCTCATAACCACTTTCGTTTATCTCACCGCACTCCTCTGACCAACTGACGGGAAGAGAGCAGCCAAGGGCAGTCTTGACAAGGTTTGCTTCTTCAATAATTTGGTCCAGATCTTTGGAATGGAGAGTAGTTTCACTTTTTGCTGCAGCTGAATCTTTGGCCTGCGAGATCATATGTAGCAAGAAAACGTGTTTATCTCAAAGCCTGGTTAGATGAAGTGGACCAAGGGAAATGACTTATAGTTACTTACCTTTCATATTATGTTACTAATACTACAATGAATAAAATGAAAAATCAAAAGGTCGTTAATTCAAAATCCCAGTTATGAAGTAAACACACCATTCTTATAGAAACAAACGAGCTTTTACATCTTTTTAACCCAAAACGACTCCTGGGAGCAAATCCAAAGGAGACGATGCGGGGTTTGTAGCTCAAAAGATCAGAGCATGTGATATTAACCATGGTATAGGGAGTTGGCGTCCCACCTCACCCACAACCAGCTTTTGGTCATCAATGAAGCTTGAAACACAACAGGATCAGTAATCACCTTCAAAAGTGACATACGGAGTCTCCTAACTGAAGAGAGTAGATGCTCCATACTGTCCAGGCTCTCCTTTAGTGTTGCATTTTCAATCTTCATCCTGCACACGAAGATGGGATAAGAACAAAGGCAAAGAAATAGCAAAATTATATTCTTTTATTACTAGCAACTCATAGCAGCAGTAGAAAATAGCAGAGCCTTTCGCTTTGCAAATTATACAAGCAGTAAGTGACGGTCCTAAGATGTTATATACTGAAAGAAACAAAAAGTATGAGGGGACCTTTATAATAGCTTCCACAAACCTTGCGAAATCCATGTGACGATTCGGCTTTTCATAATGTAGATGTGTATCTGCATCACTTCCATCCGATCCTCCAACCCAACGTGTTAAATAAGTTCTCTTCAACAAATTTTTAAATTTTCCATCCTTTTCCAGTACGGTTTTCTGTTCACCAATCTCACCCAAATGCTTTCCTTGTGTCTGGTCCTGACTGATCTTCCTGCACAAGTTTTCAAGCTTGTATAATAATATGATGAATAATTATGGTGGGGAAAAAATGAACAAGCACAGGCAGCAGGACGGAGTGGATATTAACGAAAAGCAAACACGCTGCTTGTAATTATCTAAGGAAAGAACAATAAATTAACCTGAAATTGGAGAAGGGAAAACTGAAAATTCCAAGTTCCATCAGAACTCATGACAATCAGAGCCAAAAACTAATTTAGCTAAATGTAAAGCAGATTCTTTCATTGCACCGCATATAATGTTCAATAAAAATTCTTCTAGGTTGCATATATACACAAAGGGTAATTTTTCTGGTACTTCAGATACCAGAAATGTTCTTGAAAGTTCATCAATCAAATAAAAGGAGGCAGAAGGAGAGAGATGTTCTAATCCAATAAGCAAGTTTACACTGCATATGAAGAACATAAAAGTGAAAGTAATCATGGGGTAGAAATTGCTGTATAACTTTAGTTTTGAAACGTAATCAAGAGTTGACATCTCAATCCCTTGTCAATTGCAATTCTCAGTCTCAAAGAACATTTATATTCTACATACTTCCCAATTCCAAAGACCAATACCAGTGTATAATATACTATAATGGTAGACACTCGACTGGTAAAACAAATGGAGTTCTGTGGCCAAATTATCACTTCCAATATCAAATTTGAAGTTCTTGGTGACAGAAAATGGTGCCATCTGAATCACAATTAATATGAAGGAACTGTAAAGCAATACTCATTATAAAATGAAGAGAACATACTCTTGCATTATATATCGTTCCTGCTTCAGCTGTGCTAACTCCATAAGAACTTTAACTTTTTCATTTGTAACCTGAACCAATGAAAGATAAACCATGGTAGAATGATCGATCAAACATGTGCCAAGGGTAGAAAGTGAAAAACATTATTTTCCATCAGAGGATCAAAATTCCATAATAAAGTACAGCAATAGCTTTTTCTTCCCTGTGCTAAAACATCAGTTATTTTAGACATCAAGTATTCCCAAATTCCTCCTAGCTTGTCATGTACATGATGAGCCCCTTTTCTCAAAAGACAAAATGTAGGACTAGTGCCAATACTTCATCTAGGAAGAAAGAACTCACTAAGCTGGGATCACTAGCTAATACTAATATAAGATCCTCCTATGAGATGCATTTTTTCACTTGCCAGGAAGAAAGATACAATAAAATTTTACATAATCCAAGAGTTTTCAATGGAAAATATCAAAAGGGTACTTGAAACAGTACACACATATCCCCAGAAACCAAAAACTTTCTTATTGCAAGCAAAAGAGATTCTAAATAGGAGAATATAAGCATTCAGTATTACCTGCAGTAAATTTCTCTGAAGTTCCTCAATTTTTTTCTGTAAAGCTGCATTTACATTCCTCTCTAGTAGGTGTCTTTCTTCTTGCTGTGATAAAAGTAATAATGCTGCAACCTGAACACCAACAAAGCATATAAACATAAAATGACCTTACAATGCTACAAGAAAGGAAGAAGTCTTCCAGACAACCTTCTCCTGCAACGCCAGAGCAAGGGCTTCAGAGGAATCACCACTTTCAGAAGCATGGGGAGCCGGCAAACCAGGATCATTACTCTGAAACAAGTGAAGAAAATAAAAATTTTTCCTTTCAATATATAAATATGTATATATCTATATATATCAAATTCTGAAATCATAAAGTAATACTTTATGAAAAGCAAAAGAAAATTTCAATCTATTTTTATCGAAAACTATTATACACGTCAAAATAGCAGTTGAACACAAGCCAATTAGGTTATTCCTATATAGCACTACCCGAGAGAGAGAGAGAGAGAGAGAGAGAGAGAGAGAGAGATGGTTGCATTACCATTTTCCTAAACACTAGACTTTTGAACTGAAGCTCCACATATTCGAAACTATTAGCTACGAGAAACAAATGGACTGGGACATACTAAATGTCAATGAAGAGGCACAAAGTAATGCCTGGAAAATCTAAATGTTTCTTATTATTGGAAAGTAAGCACCACCGATAAATAAAGTAAGTTTCCAAACCATAAATCCTTAGTTAAAATTTTAGCACCTGTTGGTACATGGATTTTGGTGAGGTAAGAAAGAAAATGCCAAGGAAATCGATTTCAATTTTTTGGTTGCTATAGAAAACACTGAGGAAAATTAAATTTAAGGAGAAATTTCATGCAATTGAGAAAAGCTCGTTTGCTCACAAACAAGGTGGGGAAAATGAGGGGGAAAAAAAAGCCTAAGAAAAGATTATTGCTGACTGATGTCCTCCTACCCATTATTTCCTCATAGTTTTCTGTAGACAAAAAAGCAAGCTTGGGATATTTTTATTTCTCTGATTTTTTTTCTTTGTCCTACCATTTACTTTCCTCATCAAAATCTAAACAGAGTGTAAAGCATCAGATCAACAAGCCATCACTAGCGAAGCCCCATTCAAGTAGCTGTGTATGGAGGGGGGAAGAAGAAAAAAGAGAGGAGGTAGAAAGGCAGGCAATAGCTCATGCGGAGACTACGTATCAACCCCAATAGCAAGAACATGCCTTGGTGATTGAAGCTGGACCAGAATCAGCACTGACATGCACATCTCTGCATTCGCTCTCATGTAATTCCTTGTTTTCTACCAGAGTAGATTTCAAATTGCATTCTCCACTTAGTTCAAGCTGCTTGATCTTCTCAACAACCACCTCATTAATTGATTTTATCTCTGAATAACCCTCATCAAGTAAGTTTGTGATATCAATTCTGTACTGGGAATGGTGATGAAGTAATTCTGATATCTTCTTTTTGATCTTCTCTTCTGGAAGGATCTGTACATCAAACAGTTTGAAATTAGTACCAAATCAATGCAACTGCAAATTACATGTCATTTTGACAAAAATTTCTTACTTTCATTTTCTGTAAATCACGAACTTTCTTCTTCAGATGAGTTTCAATTTCCAGTCCCTAATACCAACATAAATTGACACAATGACAGTCAAGAAAGCTGGAAATACAGATATTACCCACGGCATCCGTAAAAAGGAAACACCCCACCCCCCCAAGAAAAAATAAAAATAAAAATGAAGAAAAGCCAGAACCTTACCACACGAAGCTTGCTTTGCAAATTATCCACACCTTTCCTCAAAGTCTCAACTTCTGCTTCTAGAGAATTCTGTCTGAAGAAAAGTTAATCAGTGAATTACCTCAAACAGGAAGCCACAGATGATTTCTGGTGCTCTATGTAGCTCTTACCCAATATTCTAACCAAGTGTTCTGCTTGGTTCTTTTGTTGATATTGCTTTTATGAGCAAATAGAAAACTGATTGAAACAATATATGGAGAACACATCTAAGATGCAAGTAAGGAAAGCACAGATACATCACTAAGACCACATGGTAATCTATTGTAACAATCAGAGATAACATATCTAAGACGCGAGTAAGGAAGGCATAGATACATCACTAAGATCGCATGGTAATCTATATTAACAATCAGTATTTGTGCATTACAATCCTGTGTATCCTCTGGAAGAAATCTTAACATTCAAACATTTTGTAAATTAAGTAGTTTTATGCTGCATGTAACAAACCCTCATTTTAGATGAGGCTGTTGCTAGCTGAATTTGGCTCTAAAATAGGTACCTACATGCGCAGCAAAGTGCTTCATTGAAATGTAAACATGCAGATAATACTCTAGGAGGAAATAAATTGAAACAAGGAATAGAAGGAAACAAGAATAGATATGGATACAAGAGTTCGAGGCTAAAAAAGCGAATCGGCCTCTTACAGTATGCAGATACCTGAAGCTCACAACCATTTTGTTTTTATTTAGAAATCAGTAATTAAAAAGGATAGCCATTTCTGAAGCACTAGAAAAAAACAGAAAATGTCCAGAAGAAGGGCAACAGGAGCAGCACCAAAAAGTAATAAGTAGAAAATAATACTTCCATTTAATAAATAGCATCAACATTAAATAAAATTAGCAGAGTACGCTTCAAACATCATGCAACATTGAACAGCTAATACTATGGGCATCAATTTGGGCTAGAACCGATGGGCTCAACCCAACCCACATGATTTTGGATTGGGTTGGGCTCAATATTCCAGAAATGGGTTTCAGCAAGTTAGACTTTAGATGGGTTATATCAAATTTGAGTTTAAAATGGATCCATTCAAAAAATTTAAGTAAAATTTGATAAATTCAATAAAATTAATTTTGAATTAACAATAAAAAATCTTATTATTTTCATTTTTTTAATTTTATCAAAGTCTCGTATTTTTTGATTATTAGTAATTTCAAAATTAAAATATACACCTTGGGCTTTGTACAATATTAATAAATTAATTATCTAAAATTACGTGCATATAATTTGAAGTCTTAATTTGGATCGAATATCTCAAAATGAAATCAAGTGTCAAGCATTAAAATTGTGTGCACAACATTTTGCAAAATTTACATAAATTATTATTCTTCTAAATGTCATATCTTCTTGTCAACCAACTTATATTTCTGATTTTGAAGCAACAAAGCTTCAAAAATTGATGCTATTTGTAGTACACAACATATAACAACTGAAAATAGCATCCACCCACATACAAATAATTCGTAATTAATTTTGTCATGAAAGAAACACTACTCATAATTAATTTTTAATGCAATTGAATATTATAATATTAATTATTAAAACAAGAATATAATTTAATAAATTATCCTATTATATGTAAAATTCTATATTAAATAGAGTGTAGAATGTATATAAATATTAATTTGGTCTTTTGAATTAATTTTTCGAAATAAATAAATTTAATTAATTTTTTTATTTTCTATTGAAACCATTTCAAACCCAATTCAATTCACAACTCAACCAATTTTGAACCCAATCCACTTTAAACCCACCTATCTCAACCCATATAGAACCCAACCCATTTTTAACTCGACCCACATAAGCCCCAACCCACCCCACCCTTTTGCCAACTACTAATACTAGTCAGTTAATCATTAGTTATCAAGTTCAAAGGTCCAGTAGAAGAGGGTAAGTATTATTTGTTAGAACTTACAATGTAATTGGAGGTAGAAGTATCCTGATCGTTTTGGAACCTCCATGTTTCAGCTGAATCTTCCAAAAGACACTCACATTTCTCTTCCCAGCTTGCATCAGCAAAGTTTCCCAGGGAATATTGTCTGATGTGGTAAAATTTATCAATAACCTATCACAAACAAAACATGTCCTTAAAATAGGGAACAGTTAAATTAAATTATTGAGACATGATTGCCATTTTTCTTTTCAAAAGCACTTCGCAAGTGGCAGGACCACAACACTGAGAAGTCCATCTTAAATCATATGAATATTCAAGCTGCACCAAGTATTATACAATAGAGGATTTATTTAAGACGCCTCTCCTTCTGAAACGGGTATCATATGGTATGATATAGGTTGTGAGGATCAGACAAGTACCTCTTTGAAAATTTCATTCTGCTTTTTGTGTTTTTCCAAATCAATCTGGAGAGTTGCAGCTAGTTGCTTTCCTTTAAGAAGTTCGCTGCTCAGCTCTTCAACCCTGTCAGAACAAAAGTATGTTATAATCCACAGCACATCTATGAGACTCTTATTTCATCTTACTAAAGAGAAGCCAGCCAGAACATGTCATCAACAAAGAGAAAGAAATTATATGCAGAGAAGTTAGGTGTTGACAAGATTCCTCCACAGATATCAGGTAAAAGTTGATTGATTTACTAGTGGATGGAGCCTGGAAATGAGAGACACAGGAATCAAAGATCAAAAGTCTTGTTTGGGGGAAAAAATTGAATACTACATTATACCCTTGAACCTCACACAGAATTTCAATAAATTGCAGAATTCTTTCTGAAGAAGATAAATTTAGTCCCTAAATGTATTTCCCATTCTAAGCTCCTGTCCCTGTAAGCATTAACAGTTCAACAAAATGTAGTTGCAGAATCCCTCCCATCGTTCATGCTTCATCGCCACCATTAACATTTTCATATCATACACAATAGTTCAAGAGAAACTAAACATTATAATGAGAACCTTTAAAGCACACTGCATACTATACCAGGATTTGGTACACAGTTCAGAATAGATATTATATTCCCAACTATAAAACACGTTTAGAATGGTGGAAAAAGGTGAAAAATATTCAATAAAACACCTTTTCTGACATTTGTTCAGCTCCAGTGGCATAAGCTCTGCTTTCTCCTTAGCTTTTTCAGCCTGTTACAACCATAAATCAAAAGCAATTAGGTAACATAATTGAATATCAAATTCTTTTTCGTCTCAGAAATTGAAAGAATGAAGAAAGAACCACCAAAAGACCCCATATGCTTTGCTGACAAAAGCAGCTAGAATTCACCTCGCAGCCCAAGCTTAAGCTATCCACCAAGGCTATAGACTCTTAATCGGGTGATGGAA
>JACGDI010004598.1:60542-77792 GCA_014898725.1 Jacaranda copaia
ATTATTGCATTATCTCGCTCGGCAAAAGCAGCAGCAACACAACCTTGGAAAAATTGAAGCTGCTTCTCAGCTTCAACATTCTGGCATGGAAAGCAAACACAACAACAAGGTCATTACTCTGAAATATGAAATTGGACATATATTCCTAAGCGCCTGTTTGGTTTCATTCTCAACCCCCATTTTCTCACTATATACTATTTCAAAATTGAGAAACATCAACTTATTTCCATTTTCATCCAACCTCATTTTTATTCTTATTCTCAAACCACGCCCCAATAACTTTTATATATATATTCTTCCAATAACCTATATACTTTCTCTTTATTTCATTATTACTATT
Organism: Jacaranda copaia; assembly: GCA_014898725.1. Classification (NCBI taxonomy): domain Eukaryota; kingdom Viridiplantae; phylum Streptophyta; class Magnoliopsida; order Lamiales; family Bignoniaceae; genus Jacaranda; species Jacaranda copaia. The sequence continues at coordinate 60,883 of JACGDI010004598.1, forward strand.
TCTCTCCATCTACAATCTATTGAACCCTATATAATCATTACTTTTCCAATAACCTATCCAAATATAAATTCATTTTCAACTCATTCCCACTAACTACTTTTCCAAGTTTTGAAAATGAGGGAAATAAAAATGAGAATGAAAATGAAACCAAACAGGCTCTAAGCTTTTCAATTTCTAAAGCCCAGATGATGCATGATAGTTGTCAGTTCCATACAAAATAAGATCAGGTATTACCAAAAACGTAAAGAAACAGCTAAACATCATAACATAGGCAGGCGGAATCTATAAAAAGAGGATCTACATCTATTCACAAATGAGAGAGAGAGAGAGAGAGAGAGGAAGAGAGACCTTTGAAACTTCTGAACTGTGCAGATCTGCTAGTTGGCTCTGAATACAGAAACATGTAAGATTAGGTTTATTTAAATTGAATGAACAAGAACCACGCAAGTGATGCTAATGAATCAAAGCAGGAAACTCACTTTAATACGATAAGCCTCAGATAGCTCCTCTTGCAGATTTTGATTTTCTCTTGTGCAAGCAGCCAACGTCTTTTTCAAGTTCTCAATCTCCTGCTCCAATGCAGCCGTCCTAATTTTAGAAAAATTAAGAATCCCATCATTTGTGATGAAAAAGGAACATATATAGGCCATCTTCCCCGTGCAAGAGGATCAAAACATAGATGTGGAATTAATCATAAGATGTTAAACTCAAAGGTTAGAATTTTTTTTTCCACCTCTGAAAATGCATTCGAGTAGCCACTCCAAGATAGGCAGGTCCAGCTTGTTGCATGCACAACTGTTCAATATCTTTATGTAGTTCATTACGTTCTGCAGAAAAGATCAACAACAATCCAGATGAGCAACCAAGACCTTAACTACTGAAAACTTGAGGCCAATTGCAGATACCAATAAAACAAAAGGCCCTAACAATATCACTAGTCATCGTAGTCTACCAGTAGATCCAAAGCCAGGATCATGAAAATGCTAAAATGCTCTCCTGTGCAACGAAAACTTCACTTTATGAACCTGATTAGTAGAATATAAACATTCATTTATGCATGGAACCATCCTTTATTTTCTAGTAAAATAATCTATTTCCTCCAGCTCAATTACATTGGGATACAAGTTTATATGCTTACAAGGCATCATTGAACTCAATAGATTGCTACTTGTTTACCAAAATTCCACCAAGGTCCAAAAATTTCACAGAGAGTACCCATCTCAATTGTTTCCCTCGCCAGTTGCTCATGCATGTTTAACAATTGGACTTTCAGATAAAAAAATCCTGTATAGGTTATCCCAATATAAAGATCCAAGCTTCTACTGTAGGTCAATGCATCCAACATCACCTTTACGACCAGGATAACTGAACATTTCCATTTACAATTAATCACATATTCAGCCAAACCAACAAAATTATACTCTTAAAAGGATCATTTTTTGCAGAGTAAAAGACAAAACTTGAATTAAGTAACTAAAAGCCATTGGAATGCATACCGCGCTCCAACTGCTGAACACGAGCAATTAACGACTCATGGTTGGTAAAGTTTTGATCCATGGCTGAAAAGCAAAACTCATGTGGAATTAAGTTCAAATTCTAAGTAATTTTAGAAAGAAAACTTTCCAGGTCTTCAGCAGAATAGAAAATAACATTATTCAAACAAACTACACCGGCAATCGCACGCATAGCACAAAACAACAATTTTAGGACGAAAAACAATAAAGATTGCAACTTTAATCGGAGCCCAAATTGATTCCAGACCTGGGACTATAAAATTTCACAACTACAAACATTGTCAACGATAATTTCGAATTACCATACACTAAGAAAATGATTTTCATTCAAGAAAAACGAACACAATCCGGCCATAAAGTAAGATAAACACCAAAAGATTCAGCACAAACAATAGGTGCATATGAAAACATAGAATACTTACCGAAAAATCAACAGGAGATTAGGAACTCTAGAACATGAAGTCCGTCCCTCATTTCTTGTTTCCAAGGAGAAATGATTGGGTTTCCCTCGTTTCTTTAATTAATAAATCGTACTGTACAATTTGGGACTGGACATCGGGCCAAAATTGTCGGGTTTGGGTACTTGATCGTCGGGGATTTAATTCCCAATCCCGACCCAATCAAGGATTGGGTATCCGATTCCAGAACCGAGTTTGGGTTCGGGTATCAAGATTCAAAGAAATTAAAAAAAAAACAAAGGTAATGTTTATTTATAAATTATGTGTTTTTGATTATATATTTTAGAAGATTGAATTTTGGGAGTTGGGTTGGAGAATGTGAAATTTGTATTGAATAATATAATTTATGTTTGTTTACGATTTGGAAATAGTAAGAAAATTATTTTGGAAAAAATTGGAATGTTTATTTATATTTTTTGGGAAGACAAATTATACTGTAACAGTCAAATCAATGTATTTTTGTTATTTTGAGTGGAAACAAATTCTATTGTAACAGTTAAATTAATAACTTTTTGTTTAATTTTGAGAGTGTAAGTGTATTTTAATAGTATTTTTTATTATAATATAATGATAAAATATTATGATGTGTAAATATATGTATAAGCGATAATAATGATTGTGATGTAAAAAATCTAGAGTTTTTGGTCATTTTTCAATTAAATTATAAGAATAATTTAATTATTTTAAGAATTATTTTGAAAGAAAATAAAAGTATATGTTTGATTATATTATTCCAAAATAATTTTATTTTGAAAAAATATAACCAAACATAATTAAAATAAAACTGGTAAGGCCATAAATCTGGCCAGATTTTAAAGCCAAAATCTGGCCAAATTTTGGATTAAAAATTATTCAAAATCTGAAGAAAGGGGGGACGCCGGACTAGGGAAGCAAAGTCAAAAAATAGCAGGGGATGCGCGCCGGTGGATGGCGGGCAGAAGCTTTCTTACGTGGTTTGGGCTTTTGTCTGGTTTTTTCAACTTAAAACAGAGGCAGAAAGTTGGTAGTGATTGCTTATAACAATGAAATGATGTTTTTGTGTATTAAAGATTTTGAGAATATTTTAATGTTTAAAAGAATAGAAATAGAAGATAAAGTTGTAAATGATCGTGAGATAAAGTGTAATAATTATAATGACGTGATTTGAGGTTATGAATAATTATGAGATTATTTTTTAAGTATATTTAAGAAATTTATTTAAAATAATGAAATTGTTGTATGGTATTTGTTTTTTGTTTGCTTGGAATTTAAAATAAATTAATAATTTTTAATAAATTTTTAATTTTAATAAATCAATTTTTTTCTTTAACTTTTACCAAAATATTGTATATGAATAAATCTATTTTTATTTGTTGTATTTGTTTGCTAGTAAAAATATATTAAAAAGATAAGAAAAATCTATAAATATATTAAACTGAAAACATTATTTTTAAACTTAAAAAAAAAACCTATCGGGTTTTAATAAATCAATTTTTGGAGTTTTGGGTTTGTTTGGGATTTATAATATAGAAAATTTTATAGATATTCTATAAATTCACTAAAATCAATATTTTTTTTTCAAATTTAAAATATACATTGTGTATTAATGGTTCGAATTTTGCTAAAATTTGATTTGATTGGGATTTATAATATAGACAAAACGTTTTGATATTTTAAATTTTTAATAAATTATAACTTTGTAAAAATTTAGTTGAACTTTTTAAAATTTATAAATTAAAAAAAACTACTAACGGCTAATACATTAATAAATAAATTTATTTTAGACAAAATAAATTTTTTGTAATTAATTTGATTGAATAAAGAGAAAAGACTTGAATAATATGGCTTTTAGGCAAGCCTATTAATAGCCCAAGAGATTTGAATTTGAATTCCACAACCAAGCACATGCTTGGCCTAAAAATGAGTTTCAGAGACCAAAAAATGGGACCAATTTGTGTCTCTGTTTCAAGTTTTCAGTTTTGTTTTTTTTTTTTTTTTTTCCAATCGGGTGCTTGGTACCAATCGAGTTAAGATTCATTACCCAAATCTCAACCTAAATACAGAATATTGAGTACCCAGCAAAACCCTATTGATCGAGTTTTAAAATTTCAATCCCCAATCAGATTGGATTGGGGTACCAAATCCCAAGCCCAAATGCCCACCCGCACTACAATTCTTTCTTCTATTGGTTTTCTTGAAATTTAAGTTTTACCCACACAAAAGTTGAAAATTGCAAGACCACCCAAGTCGCCCCCTTTTGCACTTCTATTTCGATTCAAGTAATAGATTGCATAGGGAATGTTTGGTTATGTTTTTTCATAATAAAATTATTTTGGAGAAATATTAAGGATACAAATGAGTCGAATCGAGTCGAGCTTTGACTATTTTTTCAAACTTGAGCTCAAACTCAAATTAAATGTATTGAGCTCGAGCTCAGCTTGACTCAGTTTGATTCATTAAGCTCAAACTTATAATCAAGTTAAATGTTTGAATTCAGCTTGGGTTTCAAGCTTGAAAAATTAAATTGTTTTATAAAAAATTTTAAAATTAGTATATTTTGTTTGTTTGTTTTTTATAAAATCAAGTTATAAGCTTGAGTTTGGCTCGGATTTGAGCTTGAAAAGTTAAATTATTTTATTAAAAAAATTAAAATTAGTATATTTTATTATAAATAAATATTTTTTTGAATAAAAAATATAGGCTCGCAAGCCTACGAACATGAATGATTTGCCTTGAGCTTGAACACTTTTCGAGCTAGCTTGTCAGGCTTGCGAACTGACTCTATTTATTTTCATCTCTAGGAAACATAACCTAACATATCTTCATTTCCCTCCAAAATACAAAAAAAATAAAATAAAATTCCCTACATACCCTCTGCTATTCTTCATTATTTCCAATACTTCCCCGTTTTCAATATATAAATACATATTATATATATTATATATTTTATTATTATTCTAACAATAAGAAATCACTCAATTTCATTTTCACCCTCAAAATTCAACAAAAAAGCATTAATTTTATTATTTCAGTAAAAAAATACCTTCTCAAAATATAAACAAACATACCATCCAAAATCAATCTTTCACTATTCTCCAAAAATATAACCAAAAATCAATTACATTTTCCAACACAACTTTCACATTGTGCAATAATTCATTCTCCCAAAATATATAATAAACACATAATAAAATCATTCAAAAAATATAACTAAACGTGCCCATAATTTTTCCAGCAAAATTGAAAATTTCGGACAACCTTTACAGACAATTTGAAAGTATACAATTGAATAAGTTAATTTACCTAATAACGAACCCTATCTATTATGTATGTATTCACAGATAAATTTCATAAATACTGAATATCGTGTTAAATGATTGATAAATATTAAAAAAATCCTAAATATTTTTAACTAATTAGAATTGCAAAGAAAATTCAAATGAAAAATGCACATCCCATTTTAAAAATTTTGGCTTTAGTATTAAAGCCCCTTAAAATACGGAAAGAAAATTTTCCTCCTAATATTATAAAATATCGAGGACTTTATCCTGGAAAGTATCACTAATCCATTACCAACACATAATTAGAATATGGCTGCAAGAGGAAATAAATTTTAGGGCTCGGTTTTATTTTCATTCTCATTTTCTCTTTCCAACATTTTTAAATTTTAAAAAGTTAGTTAGTAAAAATAAATTAAATATGAGTTCATAATTAAATAAATTATTAAAAAAATAATAACTATACTGAATTTAGTAGGTTGTAAATGAAAATGGATAATAATAATGACAATTGATAATGGATAGAGAAAATATACAGCTGTAAAAGGCAGTATATAAGGACCACAAATAAATTGGAAATACATAAAGGCCAAATTAGCAGTGCAAACATTGTAAAAGAAAAACTGATAAGAGTGCTTGAATGCCTTTTGGTTTCACACTGCTGTAGATCCAAAAACAAATGAATTAAAAAGCACTGAACAATATCCAGTTGATACTGTTCTCTTCATCTCCTGCGGATGTCCAAGCTTCTTCAGCTTAGCACAGTACCTTGGGGCAAACAAGCAACAATTTCTACAATACATCTAATACAGAAAAAAATGTCCTCAAAAGTCTGCCAGTCCAGCCACCTGCTCTCAGAAGACCCCTCCCTCCATATTATATGCTAAATCTCCTTTTATTATTTACATTCATGGAGCGAGTCCATAGAAGGCATAAAAACACAACAGGGCTTCAATCAGAGAGAAATTCTATGTGGCTAATCATCGTACTGAACTACTTCATGCATGAATCATCTGTACATTCTGCGGATAATAGATTAATCAATCAATCAAGAATAAGTAAATTATATGCCTTCTAGTGGAATAAAATCAACATATATTGCCAGATGAATGGGTGCATACTTCCATTTGGCGACATCAAATGGTGAAATTGCGTATGGGAAATGTAACAATTCTAGTTAATGCAATAATCTGAGCAGACGAAAAAGTTATATAATATATGGTAATATGCAACTTGCAAAATCGAATCAACTCATCAAGGTGGTGAAGAGGTGCATTGGTGTTAGTGATGGCATGAAGTAGTGGATGAAAAGAATGCCAATGTACAATTTTCATGACAGCAGAAAAGAATGCCACAAATATCTTACCATCCTAGGAGTGCCTCTTCCTTTCAAAGTCTTTAATGCTGCCTCTGCAAAAGCCTGTGCTGCTTCAGCGTCAGCTTCTGCTGCCTCAGCCTCCCTAGCCGCCTCTTCAGCTTCAGCCATTGCAGCTTCCGCTTCAGCAACTGCTTGAGCTGCAGCTGCAGCAGCTTCTTGTGGAGTCATACTCCTCATCCTTGCTAGCTCCAAATCAATCTGAGATTTCATGAGATTACTAACGTCAGCACGATCAATTCTTGGAGAAATCCTCTGTCTTCCTTCTGCGGGAACAGAAGGATTCCTTCTTCTTTCAGACAATGTGGAAGTTGCAGACATTTTATACTTGCGTTTCATCTGCAGAAGTTCAGGCAGTCCAAATTTAAGTTCAGTAATGTTCAAGCAAAGAAATTTTCAATTATAAGTAATAATCAGAAAAAGAAAAAGAAGAGCAGAGAGAAGAGAGAGAAGGGGGGGAGGGGGGCAACAATAAGGAAACCTTAATAAGTTTCCCAGTTGCAGCCAAATGTTTCAACTTTGCAGACAGTATCCTCTTAAAGTTTGGAGGTGCCCAGTATTGATCCTACAGGGCAAAAAAGAAAAGAGTTGTAAGATTAGAAGACGGTAGGCAATAGAAACTTAATTATTAGGTAAGACATACGTTTCCAAATTAGGTTCTAGAAGACTAGAAGAAAGCAAAGCCGTGAAATACTAGGTAAAAAGATGCGTGCAAGTCCTCAGTGTACAATGAGAAGACAGCAGAGGTATAGATTTGCATACATCCAGACATCAACTTAACCATTTTAAAGCACAAAAATACAGCACAAGCTCAAAGAATAACCCACTATTATTAAGCATGCAACAACATAAAAAATCAATAATAAACTCTTCCTACGTATCGGCCATATCCTAGTAAAATTTTGGGATTGACTTGTCTCCTACATCAACACTCACAATGAAATACCTAACTTTTAGAACTTGCAAGACAAAATCACCCTGAAATAAGTTATCTGGTTAACTTAACCTCACAACAGAAATGCACTCCAATTGGAAGTCACCACTGCAATCAACAGAACAGCTTTTTAAGCAATACAAAGAACTGAAGATACTTCTATTTTCTGATTTCTGGCAGAAGAGGCAATTCCAGCCCAGCAAACTATGATTATGTTAAAATCAGAAATTCAAAAACTCATAGTTTCTTATATAAAAAACGACTAAAAATGAGAGAAGATATGCATTTTCTTCATTTCATATCCCACCATCATTATTGCCCTTCGCTAAGAGACCTCAAGAAACATACTCAACTCATATAAAATCCTACAAAAAGGGTGTTGATCCTGGTGAAAGAAAGAGAATGTACATAGAACCATGCTCATGCTTTTTTCTCTTTTCACCATCAAAGTTACTGTAGATTTCTCTCTATTAAAGATCAAGTTGCCAATCATGATATATTGATTTGAAGATTGTGTATCAGTTATGAGATTATATTTGAAATTTCATTTGTTATTATTTGGATGGAGCGACTTCCTCCATTAATTACTCTCAAATGTAATTGTCCACCAGAAATTGAGGTGGCTATTGTAACCTCGTTATAACCCCTTGGGGCACTTCGTCCGTGGATGTAGGCTAGACCAAACCATGTAATTCCTTCTATTTTCTTCTCTTTTCATTTTTTCCAACATATCCAAAATCCTTCTCTCTATCATTTTTTTCAACACATCTAAAATCTGATATAGTATGAGAGCAAGTAAAAAAATATCATAGACATACCCAATACACCCAACTTATTTTCTTCTGCCGTCGGCCTTCCCCTGCCGCTGATCAACCTCTTACCTCCACCCTACAGTAGCCCTTCTCGTCTTCATCCTCTCCACTATTTGTCTTTCTCTCTTTCTAACCTTCTTGGGGGGTTGTTGGGGCTGGGGGGTTAGGGGTCTTTTTCTAGTCTTAGAAGGAAAAAATAAATGAAGCCCTTTTACCAAGTATCTTTCTTCGCTTTCTTGAGTTGTCTGTTAGCTTTTTTGAGTCTTCATTCATTTATGTCAATAGTTTTCTTACCATTTTATACATTTATTTATTTAATTTGACTTTTTTTTTGGGTAGCCACAAGTATTAGGGAGCACAACCCAGAGAAGCACTTTAACAGGACTTCAACTTATATAAAATAGGCCTACGAAAGAGTTTAAATATGCCATAGAGATAGAATCCAACCACACTTGAATGGAAGACAAGAAATAAAAGCCTTTTCGGCTATAGAACAAGCACTCTTTAGGGTTTACCACGCTTGGACTGGATGTTACAGGGTTAGCAAAGGAAAGCGAGTTTATGAGCTTTGACTTAGATTTATCCGAATCAAGTCAAGGCGATGAAGCAAGCTCAAGGCTAAGGGAAATTGATTTAGGAAAGCAACTCCCATCGAGTTAGCTGTTGGAGTAAAGGCATGCCTTAAGGTAGCGAGTGACTTTCAGGTGAAATGGTTCGATAGTCGATAAGATAAAGTTTGTCGCTACTTCCCCCTCACTCTGCTTGGTTGAATGACATAAGAGAGCAACTTGCCCGAACTAGCCTCTACTCCACAACGATAGAGACAACTAGAATCTGACGAAGGTCAATTACTAGGTGTCTGATTACTAGGCTTGTACCACAAATCGTGACCCACCTCCACATTCTCAAGTAGTGCACTATTGCTGTCATCTCCTTCTCTTGGACCACGCCTTTCGGTCTCATTGAGCTTTCGGATCTCACATGCTACTTACCTTATTATATTAGCACACCGCCTATGGCATAGTTTGACACATCCGTGTGTACTGAAAATGGCTTAGTGTAATCTGGCAACTGCAATACGGGGTCATCAATCACTGCTTGCTTTAGGTCCTCAAAAGCTCTGTGACACATCTATTAGATAGATGCCCAGAGGAGGATGCTAGGGAGTTGTTAAGGACCTTCTTTCTCTAAGACTGACTATTGTTATTGATAAAAGTCTTTAGGTCCTTACTCCACTTATCTCTCTAGATGTAGATGCGGTCAGTCTTAGGACTTTTTGACAAAAGCGCCAAAGCCTTGAAAGGTAAGAGATGCAAAGAAGGAGTTTTTTTCTCGATTATGGAGATCACTTTATGGTAAGGTGATCCTCATAATCTTTGGAGCAAAGGAATTGTGCATTGTTGCACACTTGTTAATCAAAGATCTACAGGTGCCAAAGTATACCATTGCTACCCCTCAATCATTCTTTCTGGGCTGTCCTTTAAAGAGCTACCTCAATACTAGCTTTGCTAGCCTCTCTGTAGAGTTCCTCCTAAGTTGCTAATCATAAATCTAAGTATCATAACTACGCTATGGTATCTATTAAATTCTGTCCCGTCTTAGTAAAATTTCTTATTGATTTTAGTGTGATTCCACCATGGCTATATCATAATTTTTTAGTGATGGTTTGGTAAAATCTCTTTGTGATCTCTTTTCTTATGATAACACAGTCACATAAAAAATTTCATCATAATCTATCTAATCTTATTACGAACGACTAAATAAAATCTCATTATGATCTCTGTTTATATCTGTCACAGCTATGTAAAACTTTTACCATATTCCCCATTTGTGTTTGATTCTGTCATAACCACATAAAATTTCATCGCGACCCTCTCTAACTCTTTCACGCCTTCATATAGGACCATCCTTTTCTGCATTTGTGCTTTTCTGTAACAAGATGAGCATAACTGATAGACATGCCCAACTTAAGGGAGAGCATTAAAGATCAAGGCACCTATCACAATGATTTGATCTGTAAATTGGCAACATTTATGAAATTATATTAAGAATTCAATTAGTTATTATTTGAGTAGAGTCTCCATCAATTACTCCCACATGTGGTAGTTGTCCACCTATAAATCGAGGAGGCTATTAGAAGCAAAATTGAGAGAAATGAAAGCTGTACAGCCCATTTGGGCACCTTGTCTGTGGTTGTAGGCCAACTAGCCAAAACCACACAACTCCTTTTGATTTCTTCATCAATCTTCATTTTTTCCAACATATCTAAAATTTCTTCTCACTTCAGTTTTCCGAACATGTCCAAAATCTGAAAGTCTCCATGCCAAATGGGGCCCAATAGCATTAAAAAAAATAAAATAATAATAATAATAATAATGGTCTTCCCCCTTAAATTTGATAACATGATAAATCATAATCTAGTTCCGCACAAGTCACAGCCAACCAAAAAAAGAGGAAAAAGGGAAAAAGAAAGAAAGAAAGAAAGAAAGAAAGAGGTAGCCTTTTATATATTTGGTAGATATCGCTTTGATAGTTCATCTAGTTTCTATTATTTGTTTGAAAAGGATAGTGTTTTAACGGCCAAAAAAAGTATATTGAAATTATGATCTCAGCATAAGGTAATGAACATATAGCAGCGCCTTTCTTATGGTATATAGTAATGCATTGTGTCTATGATCATAGGGCAATCACAAGGCACATAGCCAGGTTTCTGGCCATCCTCTGTCAAGATGCAGTTCATCTAATAGACTTGCACTTAAAAAGCAAAAAATAAGAAGCACCTCTATGTATGCAGCTATGGATGTCTTGTTAGAACCACCAGGCTCCCTTAAGCTGTTTATAGCCTCCATTATGAGATTGTCCAGCCTATAGTAATGTAAAAAAATAACATCCACTGTTAGTGATCCCTGGCATTCAAAACAAAGCTATCTTAGGAGACCATAAAATATCACCAAGAATTCTTGTCTAAATCAAACTATAATATGAAGAGGACTACATATCAAGATGTGAATGTGCCAGTCAGATAGAAACTTGCTCAATAATTTACGGGTGTCAAGATCTTTTGCCATACTGTTCCATAAGCAGGTGTATGTCAGAAAAAGATTGAATATAGCAAAAGTACTATGCATCTTACTCCCAGAAGCAAAACAAAATCCATCTAACTTAACTAAAAATTTGGACTTCTTTTCTCTGAAATTAGATTAACATGATAGAAAAATCAAAATAAATGATATGTCCACGTGGACCACATCTAATAACTTTGAGCTGGAAGTGCTGGCCAAATTCCAATAAAATGTATAACCTCATGATAGATCTCTTTGGACCATCATCTGGTGAAGAGCCACCTGAAGGAGCAAGAGGCCTAGCATCAACTATTTCATCATCACTTTGACTTAAGGCTGACACAGCCATAGAGCTCTCGCCATGCTTAGGGGTAGGGTGCATCCTTTTTAGTGCTAACCTCGCCCTCTCCCGTGAGCCCCACCCATTTGCCATGACACTCATGTTTCTCCACTTGTCCTAACCAATGTCAGACCAACATGAATCAGAAACAACTAAATATCTATAACTCACTGTCAAATGGACATATCATTACCAGTACCACAAGAAAAACATGCTGGAGTAAATGTCTACCTTCAGATCAACATTGGAACGTAGATACAGAACTCCACTAAATTGTGGGTCCTTAAGAATTGTACGCCATTTCCCAGGCCCATGCTTAAGGACTCCAGCTTTAAGAGCTGCTTCTTCCTCTGGAGTCCACTTTTGTTTAGGTGCCCCCATTACTTATCAAGCGCAGGCAAATCCCTCAGAAGAGATCAACTGCACAAAAGAGTTTTCCCTAGCATTTCCCATCAATTTGTATAAAAACTAAAAGCTTAACATTACTCCAATAACCAATAATGAAAATGCTAGAGGGAACACCAATAAAAGAGCAAAGGAACTGCCCTTTCCTAGCATTTATGAAAACAGAATCTCACCAGAAGAATCGACGGTGCTTAACACACAAAAACGAACAGATCCCTCTTTAGTAATTTCTTAGTAAAATCACATGGAACTAAAAATAAATAAAAGATCAACAAAAAAAGATCATCGCTGATATCAAATTTCAGTTTCTCCCAGATCAAAATCCAACTGATTTTAAGAACTCCTGGATAAATGAATCAAAATTCAGTCAAATAGATTGCTTTTACATGGAAGGGAAAAATTAGGATTCAAGGAGCCGCACAGAAGGAAACCCTAACCCTAATTTCGTGACTCGCGTTGCACTACTTCGAAATTGAATTAAACAGGCAGCTGAAATCAAGAATTGAGCAATGATAAAGATGATATATTACCTGAAAACTGGAGATTTTGGTCTGAATTGAAGATCTGATTACCAGAATTTGGAACACCCTCCTCTTTCTAATCTTCTTTTCTATACGTACATGTAACTGTATGCATAGGTGTATGGGGGTTGAAACGTGAACTAACGGTATTTGTGCGTATTTTGTCTTTATTTTCCACGTGGATTGGAGCAAATTAATATAGCCAAAAATAAAAAAAAAATTAAGTACATTATAAAATAGAAACTAAAAATTGGATACTCATTATCAAATCTAATTTAATTTTTATTGGGCTATGAAGGGTCAACAATAAATTATGGGAACCAAAAGGATTTGACATAGTCTAATACAAAATAAAAGAAAACTAAATAAAATATTTAAGTTAATAATTGTATAGTTAAATTTCTTATTTTAATTTATTCCACAATAAATTGTACCAATAAAAAACACAATATTAAGCTACTCTATATTATTGGGTTGAAAACATATCAGTTTTCTAAAATATTAATAGTAATCACACACTTAAATCATATTCATTATGAACTTAAAAATTTTAAATAAATTGACACTCGTGCAATTAAAAGTGACATAAAATTATTATCATTTATATTTGCTTATGGCCGACTCATTTTTTTAATTTGACTTGGCACCAACAATACGGAAAACATTACTAAATTAGCAAATTGGCTCAATCAAAATGTACTTAAATGAAAATTATGAAATGGGGCTTCTCTATTTTTATTTTTATTTCAAACGAGTTTACAAAACTCAACATATAGTTGAAACACAGGAAAACAATTATCTAACAGTTTAACAATCAACTCATGCTTCCAGACCAACACCCCAACAACGACCTAACGCCTTTCTCACGGCTAAGCGGGCAAACAATAGGCAATCCTGAGATACATGGAAGATAGTTAAACTATGCAACCCGCTTGAATAACTCAATTTAAAATCCAAACCCTTCAACACAAGCCTAGTTTAAAGTGACCATGTGCTCAGAGAAAGTATCCAACTTATAGTTGTTTAACACAAAACCCCTTAGCCTTGCATTAAACTAGGGTATATACACAAATAATTTAAATAAAAGAAAGAAAAGAAAATACCTGGGAGAACTTCAACACAAGAGATTGAAAACTTTAATCAGTCTTCAATTAATTTAGAAATTACAAAAATTTACAGAATACATGGGAGTAATTACAAAACAGCAGAAAATAAAATTTTTGATCTGATTTCTAAAGGCCTCCCTCCACTGTACAATTGAGAGACTTTTTATAAACTAAAGAAAGACTATTACGAACTTGAAAATATCATCCTGAAGTCCGAATAGTAAAAAGCAAAAAGTAAAATACTGTGCAGATTTCAAAATTTTCGAATTCGGAACAGTGAAAAGTAAAAGTAGAACTACAGTATTCTGATATAATTCAGATTACTGTGTTTGTCTTATTACATCAATAATTAATCGACAATTGTGACGGCTTTCACCACTCACATCACAATTGCTTTTCTTCATTTTCTTTCCTCAATGATTCTATCATTGCATCGAGGTCTTTAAGTTCATTATTGGGGTCCTGTGCGTCTTGGTACAGGTCACCATATTGGTTCTTATCAGTTTTTGATGAAGTCTCCATTGAAACTGTATCTCCATCATTTGAAGGAGACTGAATATCTTCATCGTTTTCAAACTGATCCTTTAACTCATCCTGAACCATATTGAAAACTTCTTTAAGCAAATCAGCTTTGGAAATTTTTCCCTTGCGCATCTTTATCTTCTCAGAAGCTTTGCCCAAAATTGAAGACGCTTCCTTTTGTTTATTATTTACAGCATATTTATTATAATCTTCAATAGCTCTAGAAATATTATCTAGAGTCTCCTGGCCTTTCATTTTGTATGTGGATTTATCAATCTGGAGCATTTTATTCCACCATTTAATATAATAAGCCTTATAAAGGCATGGGATATTATCCTTTGGAGAAAATGCTATCTCGGGAACCCATTTCCAAATCCAAGGAATGGAAAATTCCATGAAAAAGAATATAGAAGCTTTATTGATCACCATTTGATTTTTAGCTTTTGCCTCCTTGATTTTTGGAGAACAATTGACCCATTTGTCAAACACTTGTCTGAATTGATCAGGAAGAAGAATAGGAGTTGGACCAAACTCAGAAACCAATTAGGAATATTATTCCTAAAAACCTCTGGACATATTTTCACAAACCAAGTATGTTTTCTCCTTTGGTTTTCATATAAGAAAACTTTATCAAAAGTTTGGATATAATCCTAGAAATTAAATTTAAAAAGCAATTTGCTTTCCTTGGTTATAAACTCTTTCTCCTTGAAAGAAGAGATTCCCCACTCTTCCACAGATATTATTTTCTTTATTATTATTTTGCTAAAATTAAAAACAGATTTTTCTTGTGAACTGAGGAAAAAGTGTGAAATTTCACAAGAACCTGTTGTTATGAAAATATTCTTATAATAAGATCGAGGCTTACAAGACTCGACTGTGAAGGAAACAGTGTCCAAATACCTTTGGATTATCATCCATGGCTTATTTTTCCATTTGAGATCATTATACTCAATGATCATTACTATATCCTTATGATCTTTTCTTTCAAAGGTGGATAGAGCATCCTCATCCTGGGGAGAAGCAATATTAGCTATAACATTAATATAAAAAGGCTTTGAAGGAGTTTTATTAGTTCCTTCAGGCTTATTAGAAGTTGATGAGCAAGAGGGGAAAGTTTTATTATTACTTTCCTGAAATTGTTTAAATTGCAGAAATTCTGCAAACAAAGGATCATCTTTATAAGATGATGGGGAAGAGTTTAAATTGAGCAATTCTTATTTCCCATACTTTATTATTGGGACTCTATTAGAAGAATTTGAACTCCCACCACTCTTTCCTCCTCTATTAGAGAAAGAATTTCTTCCATCTCCTGTATTATGAGGCATCATGAATCCTGCAAATATTCACGAGTGAGAAAATCAGGAAGACTATTATCAGTTTTCTTTTTATATATTATTTTGAAATCAAACGGGGCTAAATAAGCTTGCCACCGTGCAAACATTTGTTTGGAAACATCATGTTTAAAATCTTTATTAAACATAAATTGTGAAAATTGGCAATCAATTTTTATAATAAAAGATTGATTATATAAATCATCTTGAAATTTTAAAACACATTTAACAATAGCAAAGATTTCTTTGGCAACAACAGCATAATTCTTTTGACTATTATTCCATTTTTCAGAACAAAATCTAACGAGAATTTCTTGTTTATTATTAGTGTTAATTTATTTTAAAATTCCTCCATATCCTATATCAGAGGCATCAGTTTCTATAATTTTATCCCAATTAGGATCAGAAAGCATTAAACAAGGTAAGTTTTTAACTTTTTCTTTAATCCTAACAATAGCACTAGTATGACTATCACTCCAAGGTTTAGAATTTTTCTTTAACCTATCATATAAAATTGCAGTATTATTTGCGAGATTTTTATAATAAGCTGAAATATAATTTAAACTACCTAAAAATCTTTGTAGTTGTGTTTTATCAGTTATTCTATTAGGAAACTTAGAAGCAAATTCAATACTTCTATTAATAGGAATTATTTTTCCTTTTTCTATAAAATGTCCTAAAAATTTTATTTTAGACTGAAACAAAACCATTTTTGTTTTTGAAATAACAAGTCCACTACTTATTATAACTTGTTTAAAAATATTGAGATGTTTAAAATAATTTTCTATAGTATTAGAAAATATAAGGATATCATCAATGTAAACAATTATAAAATTACTATAAGGGTTAAAAATATCATTCATAATTTTCTAAAATTCAGAATGAGCATTTTTAAGACCAAATGGCATTACATTCCATTCATATTGGCCAAAAGAAACATTAAAAGCGGTTTTAAACCTATCTTTTTCTAAAATTTGAATACGTCAATATCCAAATTTTAAATTAAATTTAGAAAAAATATTAGCATTAAATAATCTATCAAGTAAATCCTGTTTTTTAGGTATTGGATATTTAATCCATTTTAAAACTTTATTAAGAGGTTTGTAGTTTATTACTAACCTAAGAGCACCACGTTCTTGCTCATCGTGTTTATTAACATAAAAAGCATTACATGACTATGGGGATTTAGTTGGCCTAATTAAACCTTTTTGTAAAAGATATTCTATTTCTTTTTTACAATAAGTTAAATATTCAGAATTCATTTGGCAAGGAC
>JACGDI010004598.1:77892-107861 GCA_014898725.1 Jacaranda copaia
TGTTATCAAATCCTGGAAAACTATCAAACATATTTTCTATTCTAGGTATAATCTATTTTCCTTTAGAAATTTCAAGTTTTTTAATTCTATCTTCAAGAAATATATTATTTCTTTTTAATTCTACAATTTCATTTTTTAAATTATTAACTTCTTGTTTTAAATCATTAACAGAAGTAGGTGTATTATTTTCATTCCTATTTTCTAACATCTTATAAACTTCAGACATTAAATAGGGTTCATTATTATTATTAGACACAAACTCTTATGTTTTAGAAGGAGTATTTTCAATTTGATCTATTATTTTAGATCTTAAAATTGGATCTTTTATTGATTTTAAAAATTATATAGTACTATCGTTATTAATGACATTTAGTTCACTAAATTGTGATCTTAACCTATATAATTCTTCACTATCAGATTTATCACTAATCTTATCTGTATTAACACAAGACTCACTATTCTGATAAGGTTCACATTCATCACTAGAACTATTAAAACATTCATTTAAAGATTCTTCATTAGAAGAAGAAAAAGAAATTTAATCCTCACTATCAGAATTAAGCATAAGTTTATAAAGAACATCTTTTATATTATCATCAATATCTAAACTATTAATTTTAGATTTCATTTTACACTTATCAGCGTAATGTCCTACTTTGCCATATTTATAACATGCACCATATTTTTTTAAATTTTTTATAAATTTTTTTATTACTTTTTCTATTCTCACGTTCTTTTTCTCTAACTTTTTTATGAGAACGCTTTCTATATTTTTTCTTTCTATAATACTCATCTTTTTTATCTTTAGATTTATTATTAGTTGGTTTAGGAATTTCCATACCAAACTGGCCACAAAATTGACCTAATTGTTTCTTTTCAGTAATATTATTACGTTTTATTTGTTGGTTTAACTTAATTTCATTACATAAGTTCAAACCTTCTTGTATGCAAGTTCCTATTAACTTACCATAGGTGAATTTATCATAATCAATATTAGGATTATTCTGCCTAAGAGTTTTTCTGACTCTTTCAGCAAACAACGAAGGAAGACCATCTATAAATTTTAATTTCCAATGCGAGCTGTTTGACTCAGGGAGTCTAGAACTCTAGACAAAAATGTATCTTTGTACCACTTAAATGAGGTAAGACTCTGACACTTTAGACCATTTAGTAAAGTCCTAATGTGTTCAGAATTATTAGTCCATCTACCAGTAAAATGTTCTATTATTGTGACAATTAAGGTGTAAACAGCATTTTCTGTATTATTACTAGACCCTTCTATTTTTACAGCATTTAATATTTCATCTTTATTAGTTTGGGTTAAATAATTATCCCACCAACCTTTAAGTTGTCCAATGAAACCAACTACAATCATTTTAGCTACTGGTTTATTAGTATTACCATTTGCCTTACAAATTGTGGAGTACATCAACATCCTATGAACTAAATTATAAATATGACGCTCTGTAAAACCTTCTAAGTTCCATTCATAAATATTTTTACCAGAGTATGAATTATTAAGAATAATATCTTGTTCCTCATGCAAAACATCTTGCGGTGAAGGACTGGGGTAATAGTAAGTATTCATTGTAGGTCTATCAGCATATTTTTGAAGTTTATTAATCTCTTTATTAATTGCAGTCTTATAAGATTCCTCATCAATATCACTAAGAGTAGATATTCTAAACTCTGAAAATTTTTTAGTTATTAACTTTTCAAGTTCAGTCATGTCTCTTAATCTAAAATTATCAATTTCAGGAGGGGGCTGTATGCTAGGCATTGCTATAGTTGTAGGTAATTCTGGAGAAGAAACTATAATTTTATTAAGTTTTTCTTCTATGTCATCTAAAATTTTATTAATCCTGTGACTATTATTAATAATAGTAGAAAGTCTTTGGTCTAATGAGACTAAAGTTTCTCCTAAAACATTTAAATACAAGTTAGCATAATTTTGTTGTCTTATTAATATATTTATTTCTCTAATAGTGGCAGGCATATGTTCACCACCTAGAAAATTATTAAAAGTAGAAAACAAAAGATTTTTATTTCCTTCTATTAGAAAAGTATCTTGAGGTGGAAAAATTGATTTTTGTTTATGTCCATTGTCTCCAATATAAGTTCGTTCTATTACAGAAAGATATGGTTCAAAATATGTAACCATAAACCAAGGAACAAAAGGTATAATTTGATCTTTTTCAAAAACAAATTTATAAAACTCATTTTGAAAATTTGTTTGTTCTTCTTTATTAAAAGTTTTGAAAAACCAGTCGCGAAACATTTTTCAGCGATCCTTATCAAATTCCATTTTTATTAAAATTCCTATGACTAGAACCAGGAGTAAAATCAATTTTTTTACTAATCATTAAAAGTATTTTATTTTAAATACGAATATTTCGTACAGAAAAATCCATTTCAGATTCAGTTGGTTTTATAGTATCATCATTGTTATTGTCTTGAATATTAAATCCATGAATAATATTAGAAGAATTAATTTTTAACCTATCAAATCTAGTATCAAGATTATTATCTTTTCTAGATTCAAAAGTTGGTCCATTAACCTGTGAAGTTGAAGCCCTAAATGGTTTTGGACTGTCAGAAGTATTATCTATCGGATCAATATAAGAAAACGAAGATCTAACCAATCTACTAGATCTTATTAAATTATTATTATTAGTCTTAAATTGAATTGACACATCTTCATCAGGAGTTTGAATTATTTGACTAACCTTTGTCTGTATTACAAGTTGAGTTGGAATAGTTTTTTCAATTAACCAATTATTAGGAAATTCGACCTCATCCCATTTTATAGGTCTACGAGTTGTTATATGAGACTTACTAAAATTAGTTTCTATTAAAATTGTTTCATTAATATTTTTATTAATTATTTTACACTCAGGATCTAAAGTGTAAAGTGGTTTATAATAAATTCTATAACAAATACAAATAGTTTCAGTATTTGGCATATAATTATATCCATGCAATTTGACATTCAAAGTAACGACATGTAGAATATTAACATTAGAAAGAGATAGTTATAAATTAGGATAAACATCAAAATAAATCAGGCCATGTGCTAGGCTGGACTGTATTATACCCATTAGTGAATGCTTCCAATTCAAATTACGAGCATCACGTAGAACAACAACAAAACTATTAGGTAAATTATCAAGAGTAAGGGGTTTAAACACAACTTGAATTAAACCTATATGAAAAAAATGATATTCAGATCTATACATATCAATATTAGATATATGCAACAATTGTAAAGTAATATCATCAGAACTAAGAGGAACAGACTCCTCAGTGGTTTTAACAATTTGTTTTAAACTAATTTTTTCAAAAGTACCCATTTTATAAATTATTTTTGGATCTACTTTAGGAATGGTCCATTTATTAAGAAGATCAATATTTTTAGGAAGATCCATTTCTTCCAAAACAGTATTTTTTACTGAATAAGATTTTCCTTTAAGAAAATTCATTTTTAGGAAAAGTGTTAAACAACTAGAGAAAAATACAATCTCTAATACATGGCTCCGATACTATCACGAGCAAGATCTTATGAGGGAGGACAAGATTTCAAACGAGTTCACAAAACTCAACATATAGTTGAAACACAGGAAAACAATTTACCCAATAGTTTAACAATCAACTCATGCTTCTAGACCAACACCCCAACAATGCCCTAACGCCTTTCACACGGCTAAGCGGGCAAACAATAGGCAATCCAAAGGTATTTGGACACTGTTTCCTTCATAGTCGAGTCTTATAAGCCTCGATCTTATTATGAGAATATTCTCATAACAACATGTTCTTGTGAAATTTCACACTTTTTCCCCAGTTCACAAGAAAAATCTGTTTTTAATTTTAGCAAAATAATAATAAAGAAAATAATATATGTGGAAGAGTGGGGAATCTCTTCTTTCAAGGAGAAAGAGTTTATAACCAAGGAAAGCAAATTGCTTTTTAAATTTAATTTCTAGGATTATATCCAAACTTTTGATAAAGTTTTCTTATATGAAAACCAAAGGAGAAAACATACTTGGTTTGTGAAAATATGTCCAGAGGTTTTTAGAAATAATATTCTTAATTGATTTCTGAGTTGGTGGAAATCTCATGGTCCAACTCCTATTCTTTTCCTGATCAATTCAGACAGGTGTTTGACAAATGGGTCAATTGTTCTCCAAAAATCAAAGAGGTAGAAGCTAAAAACCAAATGGTGATCAATAAAGCTTCTATATTCTTTTTCATGAAATTTTCCATTCCTTGGATTTGGAAATGGGTTCTCGAGATAGAATTTTTTCCAGAGGATAATATCCCATGGCTTTATAGGGCTTATTATATTAAATGGTGGAATAAAATGCTCCAAATTGATAAACCCACTGGCAAAATGGAAGGTCAGGAGACTCTAGATAATATTTCTAGAGCTATTGAAGATTATAATAAATATGCTGTAAATAATAAACAAAAGGAAGCGTCTTCAATTTTGGGCAAAGCTTCTGAGAAGATAAGGATGCGTAAGGGAAAAATTTCCAAAGCTGATTTGCTTAAAGAAGTTCTCAATATGGTTCAGGATGAGTTAAAGGACCAGTTTGAAGACGATGAAGATATTCAGTCTGCTTCAAATGATGAAGATACAGTTTCAATGGAGACTTCATCAAAAACTGATAAGAACCAATATGGTGACTTGTACCAAGATGCACAAGACCCCAATGATGAACTTAAAGACCTCGATGCAATGATAGAATCATTGAGGAAAGAAAATGAAGAAAAGCAATTGTGATGTGAGTGGTGAAAGCCGTCACAATTGTCGGTTAATTATTGATGTAATAAGACAAACACAGTAATCTGAATTATATCAGAATACTGTAGATCTACTTTTACTTTTCATTGTTCCAGATTCAAAAATTTTGAAATCCGCACAGTATTTTACTTTTTGCTTTTTACTATTCGGACTTCAGGATGATATTTTCAAGTCCATAATAGTCTTTCTTTAGTTTATAAAAAGGCTCTCAATTGTATAGTGGGAACCAAAAGGATTTGACATAGTCTAATAGAAAATAAAAGAAAACTAAATAAAATATTTAAGTTAATAATTGTATAGTTAAATTTCTTATTTTAATTTATTCCACAACAAATTGTACCAATAAAAAACACAATATTAAGCTACTCTATATTATTGGGTTGAAAACGTATCACTTTTCTAAAATATTAATTGTAATCACACACTTAATCATATTCATTATAAACTTAAAAATTTTAAATAAATTGACACTCGTGCAATTAAAAGTGACATAAATTTATTATCATTTATATTTGCTTATGGCCGACTCATTCTTTTAATTTGACTTGGCACCAACAATACGGAAAACATTACTAAATTAGCAAATTGGCTCAATCAAAATGTACTTAAACGAAAATTATGAAATGGGACTTCTTTATTTTTATTTTTTTCTCTTTTTGATAGAAAAAAAAACAAAGAGGAGGTGACCAACTTAGCAACCCTCCCTAAATGTAATCATTGGAGTTCCTCGCCATTGCGAAATGTTCGATTTGAATGATAGCTGCTGCTCAAATATTGTGTTTGTCAGCACAGTCCTATCACGGCACTAACAATCAAGACCCCTTCATCACAAAAGTGACTAATTTACGAACTACTATTGCAAATAAGTTCAAACCCATGACTTCTTTGTGGAAAGTAATGAGACTTGTCCAAATGAGACTTTCCCAATTAATATCTTTATGCCTTAAGTTTGTATAGGTAACGATATCCTTTTGATTAAGGCTTCTCAATTTGTCTCATTTCATAAAATCCATTTTGAAGGATGCCCAAAAATGAACATTTTGAAAAAAATTTGGTCGGGAAGGCCTAAAACCTTGTAACAACCATGGTCAAAATTGACTTTTAGACGTAGCAAATAATCTAATTTAAAGGGTGTTTGGCTGAATTTATAAACTCCTCTAAACATTTTATAAGGGCACGTTTATTTTTAAATATGGGATATTGGGTTATAGGATAAAACGTGGAATTAGAATAATTTAATATCTAATAAAGTATATTTACTTTGTAGGATAAAAGACGGAATGATGATGGATAATATTATTATTTGTTTACTTAAATAGATGATAAAATGTGGATAAATATTGTATGGATGTTTATACCCTTTTCTTATTAATATTATTATTAATTTGATTATTATTAGTAGTAATAATAATATATTATTATTATTATAATATTGTCATAATAATATATTGTAATTATTATTGTTATTGTTGTTGTTATTATTATTATTATTATCATCGTCGTCGTCATTATTACTATTACTATTATTATTATTATTATTATTATTATTATTATTATTATTATTATTATAAAAATAATAATTATTATTATTACTAATAAAATCTAATAATTATTATTATCATTATTATTACTATTATTATTGCTATAATAATAACAATAATAATTACTACTACTACTACAAATAATAATAATTCAAAGTTATGACTAAAAATATAAATCAAGTTGCGGCAAACAGAGGGCTAAGGGGTAATTTAACCCATCATCCCACAAATGCAGCTTTGTGGGATTTTCCCATCCCACCAAATTAGTGGGTGCTTCATCCACCAAATCATTCGCATAGTTGCAAGTTGGTAGTTTATTACAGAGCCCACTATCTAAAAAGTAAACATGGAATGAGATAGGATGTGGGCTTTTATTATGCCTCATCCAATAAAATAAACAAGTCCTAAATTATTTGAGAGCTTATGAGATGTAAAAAAATATTTGGCAAATAAAGTCACGTTTGATACATGGTAATAAATGAAATTGGGTACATGGTAATAGATGAAATGGGGGCCTTGATGCAAGATAGTAACCTTATTTGATTTCCACAACTAAAAATGCGGGCCAACCTGAAATTTCATCTGAGCCTGGGATTGTAGCTGCTACTAAAGTATATTTCAATCATAGTTGAGGGGTTGCGATTGTGTAATCGCACCCACAAAAAATTCTTTTTTCCCTCGAGAAAATCTCATCCTTGTTCTTGGATCTTTTAACAAATTTTTGGGATGCCCTTAAATTCTTATTGAATAATCGCCAATGTTTTCACATTGGTGGGCCATGGGTGAAATGGTTTTTTAGTAGGGGTAAATATGTCATTTTAAAGCTTTATGTTGCACATCAAACACTCAAATGAGATTAAGAGATATGGTAATTGCAAGCAATTCACATCTCAATCTTCAATATCAAACACAACAACAATAGAATTAATCTCATTTTAATATCCTCATATTCAAATCTCCACTACTATCACTATTCCAAATCAAACATAGTATAAAATAAGATGTTAGGAGCTTATAAGCTTTTTTTTAAAAAGTAAGAAGTGCCTAACTCATTTTAAAAATCTTCGCGATATAACTTAATTTTAATCATATTAATTATAAAAATACCTTCACTAACATCTTATAAGTTTTAAAATATTATTTTATCCAAACATTTTAAAAACTTATTTTGTTAAAAAAAATTAACATCTTATAAGTTCCAAAAGCAGCTTCTAAGATGGAAGAATTTTTAAAACCTTTTAAATAAAATTAACCACACACCCTCTTAATCAAGGTTCACTCAATTTAAAACCCCTTTGACCATTGAAAAGATTAGTTTGGCTAACTAATTGTTCTGAGACCGATCAATCTGTAGAAGGTTTTTACAAGAATTTTATTTTTGACTAAAAAATAAAAATAATTGAAAATTCACCTACTTATGTTTCAACAATTGTCCTAAAAAAATTTGATATATAGTAAAAATTAAAAGCAACCTTAAAATGCTTTTTATAATATTTTATAGATGAGCCTAGGGAAATAAGCAATCCAAACAATTAAGGAGGTGTTTGGGTGAGCTTATAAACTCCCCAAGACATTTTATAGGAAGTTTAAGCGCTTATAAGTTGATAACAAGTATTTGATGCTTTTTTTAGAAAAAGAGCTTGTAAGATTTTAAAACAAGATGTTAACATCTTTTATAAACGTTTTTAAAAAAAATAAGGAGATCTTAACTTATTTTTAAAATTTCAACAAGTTCTTTTATTTTTAATCATTTTAATTACAAAATTGTCATTATTAACATCTTATAAGTTTCAAATCTTATTTTATCTAAATAGTTCAATAACTTATTATAAAAATAGATCTAACATCTTATAAAATTCAAAAATATCTTACAAAATGTATGAGCTTATAAAATTTTTTAAATAAATTTAGCCAAACACCTTTTAATAGGCATCGAGGGCTAGGCCACCCAAAAAGAAACAAATGCCCATCAGCGCATGTCTCAAGAGGAAAGACCCTGCCACTACTCAGTTTGATCTGATGAGGGAGACATCGAGCAGCCTCAAAGATACACCATTTGACTCGACGACTTGCAACAATTTGTATTCAATCTTGGAAAAAGAATCCTAAGAGAACGACATTAGGGTTGGATTCGCTTGGGCTCATGACGATGATGGCCTTCTGACTAAAATTGATTGTCTTCAATTTGATTGTCACATTGGCAAACATTTATATCAGTGGTGATAGTTCTTTTGATTAATGTATAAGACTTGGTCTAGTGACTTCAATCTAATGAGAATGATGCTTTACTTGTGTGACATATTGTATTAAGTGCACTGCAGACATTACATCACTTATCTACGTCTTTATTTATTCAAAACTCAAAGTAAAGGATAATTCAGTATTTCCTAACATCATGTTAATGGAGTTTATGTTTATCATATTATATTTTATTCTATTTTCTTACTATTTTTCTAATTAACTTTCAAATATGTCCATTTCACCACTAAGACTAACCAATTTTTCCACAATCCCCAAAATCAATCACTTTTTTCAAAACAAAAACTCTTGCTAAATGCCATTATAATAGAATTCGCAATTGCTTAGATAGATGATAGACTCAGCCAAAAATACCTCTGTTGCTTGGACTATTTTCTGCCTTTCCTAATAGTAATCTCTTTCTAACTATATCAATAATATTTCAAAAATTAGCCAGAAAAAGTTCTTATATAATAATATCATCAATAACATATTGACATTATTGTATATGTAATATATAATGCTCGAAGAGTTTGACAAATAGATAACTGTGATTGATTAGTCTACCATAGGTGGATAATAAAGCTCAAGTTGCCATCAATGCCATGTGAAATATTTTGGTACTTTAGTTAATTTTTGGCTGTAAAAAAACATAATCGCATGGAAACAAGTCCAAGTTGATAATAATAAGAATATTCGTGCAACCGCCACATGCTTGCCTTAGGATGGGACAAAATAATGCAATCTAGATCTACAAATGAATACTCATAGGTAACCCAAATATAAGAAATGATGGGTTAGATATATTTATTCACAAAAAAAATTATTCATATTTTATTAAGTGTGAGATAGGAAACCCATTTTTCACAACAATAGGTGATGCGTAATCTGCAAATACCCATATAATTTTTTTATTTTTTTAATATTTAAAGATAGATTAATATATATTTTTTAATTTACATAATGTTATGCAAATATCAATTAAACAAGACACTAAAAGTATCAAATATTACATTGAACAAGTATTTAAAAAATATCAATGATGTTGTCATTTAAAACTATGATTTAAGTATTTAGACATCTATCGAAATTAAGTTACATTACATTACATTCGAAGCTCAAATCTAAATTCAATTATATGTTAAAAGTTTTTTGTACTAAAAGTTTAAACATCACTTCCACATTGTTTTGTTTTGTGCTACACCCTCTAGAGTATTTGTGAGAATTAAAAAAAAAAAAAACTTTATATACGATTACTTGTGGGTACCTTTAAATTGGGTTAAGAAGTGGCGGATTATTAGATGATGGGTAAAATTATCTACATTTTATTGGACTGAGAATATATATGAGGCTCATTACCTGCATCTTCTTGAATACCCACATGTGTGAAAAAATATTTGTTAGGTCTATTTATAACTTGCACTATCACTTTATATGTTGAATATATTAAAATATTGTATGATATTAATCGCTTACTTTAAGAAAAACATGGTCACTTAAATTAATAATTCTCATTGAGTGTTTTTTTTATTTTTATTTTTATTTCTGGATAAGGTATTCCCATTAAATGATTAGTTGTTCAATAACATCACATTCACATTTTATGCATGGAGTTCGTAGTTTATATCTTAATAAATTTTAAGTGTTTGTGTTTGTGTATAAATTAAAAAAAATTAATAACCCCAAAAAAGAAAAAGAATGCAAGAATTGAGGTTACATAAAACAATAAATTTCCAAGAAATTTAATATCAATTGCAAACAAACAAAATTCTAAATTCTTATTGAACCCAAGAATCCATCACCATCCCAGGAAACAAATCCAAATAAAACCCAAATTATTTTAAAGAGCCAAAAAGAGATTAAAAGAATAGATGATACTGATGGTTGTAGATTTAAAAACCCTTCAATACAATTGAAAATGGAAGGCAACCATTTGTTCTTCTATTAGTTGCCTACTTAAGAATCAAACAAATCCCTCTGCAATTAGAAGCATGCATCCAGGAGGCAACAGCAGCAAAGAGCAGCCAAACTGCAGCACAAGGCAACAACAAAAATCAAATTTTGACTCTTAATGATGGCCATAAGATTTTAAAATTACATACGTTTTTTAAGAATTAAAAAGATGCATGTAAATAGGCCTTAATTTAATAAAATTATATATTTGTATTCAAAAAATTATAATTAAAAAAAATTCTTTTAATATTTTTAAAATAAAAAATGAATATAATTCATGAGTTTCGTATTCACATCCTATCATTAGATTCATAAAATTTTTATCAAGTCAAGTTCGCTCCAAACCCAAATATCCACCAAGACTTATGCCCCAAACAAATCTATGTACCTAGTGACATTAGAGAGCACAATTGTACTAAAAATCAAAGATAAAAAAGGATCAGACATTTATGAATAAATCGATAAGAAAAAGATGTAAAGACTTCTCTTTAATTTCTATTTGATTGACAATTATATATCTCTTTCATTTTTTTTCAATATAAATATAAATATTTATTTTGAAAAATATAAAATAACATATAATTTTTCCCAAATATAAAAATCTATCATTGCAGCAAGATTATCTCATTCATTATAAGTTTCTACATATACTTTCAAATCAACACAACAAATAAAATCAGCAACGACCATTCCACCAATCAAATCTAAACAATAAATTTATCCTTCTATAAATATAAAAAATGGATTTTATTACCATCCTTCCATGAAACCACCACCGCCGGGTTTCTGTTGCGGCGGCGGAGGAGCGTATTGTGGGGCGTATGGCGGCGGGTACCCCTGGGGCGGGTAGCCCTGCGGATATCCTTGCGGTGGGTATCCTGGCGGAGGGTAAGGTTGCGGTGGGTAGCCCGGCGGCGCCGGGTAACCTTGCGGCGGATAAGCATCCTTTGGATAATCCGCCGGTGGATATCCTGTAAATCAGACCAAAAAACGAAAAAAGAACCGGAAAATGAGGGCCAAATTCTTTCATCAGATCAGAATAAATTTAAGAAACGAACAATAAAAAAAATATAAATCGGCATTAATTGCCTTGAGGGGGAGGAACGCCGACAGAGGGTTGATTCTGATTGTAGTAACTCATGATCTCTTCTTATTTTCTCCCTTTTTACCTCTGTGAATCGTTTTTTTCTTTCTGTTTTGTTTGGGTGGGGAAAATGGTGAGGGAGAATAGATTTCTGGGGTTGGAAATTGAGAAGTTAACGGGTGAGAGTAATGGAGGGAGGTAGAGAACTTTTTCTGGTATTTATATTACGATAAATTTTACTTTGCGTCCGTCAATTACATGCATGTATCCTGCATGACTTTTTGTCCCCCTCTTTTCTTTCTCTTATTTTTTATTTGGCCTTTTGTACCGCCTACTTAAACGATAAAATATGGGGTAAATTGTAAAAATAGGATCATGATTATAGTTAATTTGTAATCTAGAACTGAAATTTAAAGTGATATTAAAATAAGACCACAACTCATTAGAAATTAAAAAAAAAACAAAGATTATAAAAAATTACAGTCAATACCAATAATTACTTGTGTGGCATTTGCATGACGCTTATACTAGTGTTCCATGCAAACGCTATGCAAGCAATCGCTAGGGATAACTGTATTTTTCGGTGGTTGTTGTTCTTTTTTTTTTCATTTTTAATAAGTTTTGGTTCTACTTTAATATTAATTGTGTTTTTCAGTGGTTGTTGTCCTTTTTTTTTTTTCATTTTTAATGAGTTTTGGTTCTAATTTAATACTATCTCAATTTTCAATTTTAAAATGTAAAATGATCATTTTTGTTGTTCTAATTTTATAATTTTTCCTAAAATAGATATTAAATAAGATACATATAATATTTTTTAAGTTAATTATTTAAATAATTTAACTCTTAAGAAAAACTCAGATATCTAAGTTAAATTTAAGTAGGTAAGCATAGGATAGAAAGTAGATTGGCATGCAATGATTAATTAATTCTAAGAAATTTGGCAAACATGCTTCCATAATTTTGGGAGGTGGGATGCTTTCTGGTGAAATTATTGCACTTAATATATTATAATTGATAATTTTTATATAATTGAAGATGTCCAAGTAAAAGTGATAGTTAACATTATACAGGCGATTCCAAAAAAAGAAAAATTAAACCCGGCAACATTAATTAACTTGGAGAAGGAAATCTAATGAATTTTAAATACTTATGTGCGTGTGTTAAAAGAATCAGTCTGATTTGATGGAAAAAAATAAATCATGTTATTAATTTGATGGTAAAAACAAATTTTATGCTGTTAAGCGAGTGGCATCTTGTGATGCGTAAAAGTATTTTTTTTTTTAACATTTTACATTACATCAATTCACTATCGAATTTTAAATAAGTAATCAAATATGAAGTTGGAATAGTTAACAATTTTTCCACATAAACAATTACTCAGTACAGTATATAAATATCATGTATTTGGCGAAACTTAAACCGAATGATGATTAAAAAAATCACATTAATTAATACTTGATTCGAGACTAATCGCTATAGGCTCGTCTGAGCTCGATGGTTTAAGTATAATTTTTTTTATTCGATAAAACTTGTAGTTTAGTTCACAATTTTGTTGGATTACTTAAAAAGTATTAAATTATATATAAAAAAATCAAATATTTGAGTTCAACTTGATGTTCCCCTATTAAAGTTAAAAAACTCAAACTCAACTTGTTAAATAATTAAATATTTCGCCCAATAGCATCAAATCTCCCCTATCATGTGGAAGGTTTCGTGTTCGATCAAAATGGATGTATTTGTCTGTACTTTTATCTTTTTTGATTTGATATTTATATTCTATTAATTTATTGTAAAAATGATCTATAAATTTGTTATAAATAATACTTTCTAAAGAAAAATCAAATATTTTAATTTGATTAAAAAAAATCAATTAATTTTGACTTGGTCGAAAATTATAACCATGGACTAGATTTCAGCCCATACAATTTAATTTAGCAGATAGATTTAATTTTAAGCCCATCAAAAGATGTATTGAAATCCAGCCCAATATTGATCCACTCTACCCAAACGGTCTCTCTAATGAAAAATAAATTGGCACCCCAAAATCACCCAAAAGCAATTTTTGGGTTGTTATTTTGGCGATGTAATAATTGAAGGATATACAAAGCATAACAACTATGTGCTTCACTTCAAATTTTCTGAAAATAAATAATTTAAGGTCACATTTCAATTGTAATTCATTGTAAAAGTCATGTATAGATTATAATTCGTCTCATAATTAAAATAAACCATCTTAACTAGTTTTCATTATAGTATTATTAAATTGTCAATTAGCTATGGTCTTCAATTATAAATATGAGATATGTGGTTTGAATGCTAACAAACTCTGAGTCTATATTTGTTATTTTTTTATTTATATACACATTTGTTAAAATTTAAACCTCCTACCTCTCACATGTTAGGAGTACGTTAAAATTCAAACCTCTTGCCTATCATACCATATGAGAAATGTCATCAATTGGCCTACTTCTATTTGTAAATAAAATAAAAAAAATTATTAAAATTAAATTTTTACATCACAAATTCGCAAATATAACTGTTTCATCAAACTATTATTACCCCAAATAAATTTGATTGTCCTTTTATGAAAAGGTTATAAGTTGAACCGATTCATGAATAGAAGAGATTCCCATTGACTGCTCCAGAAGTCCAGACAAGGAATTGGGTTGGTGAGTTAGCTAAACCTTTCAGAGAATAATACACTGATAATGAGGGCTCAAACTTACTCCTACCTTACTCAACCATAGTGGTTAGCGCTTCCAGCCTCAATTCTCAACTTCTCTGCCTAATGACATTTTGCGTATTGGTTATTATTATTATTTTTTAAACATTTTGTTTACTTTTCTTTTCAGGGCTTTGCTTTCTTTATGTTGACTGGCTAGAATACATTCTTGATATAAAAATTGCGTGCATGGGGGAAATTAATTCAAAACTCTGGTATGATAATATACAATTCTGATACAGTATGTATGTATGTAGAATAACAGTAATTGGTAAAGGAGAATTTAATTTTATATATATAGAGAGAGGGGGGGCTTGAATTTCTCCAGCTCTTAGTTTTAATTGCAGCTGATACTATATTCTGGGGTGGGCGGAGAAAGGATGACGGTGGCGGCGAAGGTGGTGGATGAATTGGTGCCTCACCCAGTCAAGGAACAGCTCCCCGGAGTGGACTATTGTATCAACAGCAATCCTTCATGGGGTATGCAACTCTCTCTCACACACACACTGAAAATGCTCATTTTGCATGGGCATCTCAATGGCGGCGATCGGTCTAGTTTCACGGACTAGATTTTGAAAGTGTGTAATACTTGAACTCTATGTTTAACATGCATGCAAATTGGGGCCTATTCATGGATGATTTCCCTCCGCCGAGTTTTACTGCAAATGGGTTCTCAAGGAATCAGTAAAAGATTGCTTGAATTAGAAAATCTGTTGTCTCAGGTTCTGTTTGGTGCTAAAGTTTCTAAATCTTCTTCAGTTTTGAGTCAGTATTTAGCGATGGATTATTCAGTATGCTACTCTTGATACTCTAACTTTCCTGTAAGTCAATATTAATTAAAGTAATCAGGACATTGTTTTTTGCATTTATATTTTATCTGAATATCCATCCTTTTTTTCCATTTTCTTTATAATGTAATCCAACTCTTTTTTCATTTATATATTGAATAAAGTTTTATATCAAATGTATTTTGACTGTTTTCCACTCTGTTTGATAGGGGTTTTCAATTTGACTTTCTTCTCTAAAGAACTTCGGAATCTTATGAGTATCATATATGGTTTCATATCACGAGTTTTTTGCCCAGTTTGTGGACATTGAGGTATATAATTGTTTCTAATTTCTGACACTAATTTGGTGCAGCTGAAGCCATTGTTCTTGGATTTCAGCACTATTTGGTAATGCTTGGGACTACTGTGATCATTCCTACCATTATTGTTCCTTACATGGGTGGTGGCAACGTTAGTACTCTTCTTTACCGCTAATTATCATCTGTTTATTATTTGAATAAAATTGTGAGAACATGCGGCTTTGTATTAAATCTCTTGTAGAAATTGATTCTATTCCATGTTAATCTTTATCAGGTGGAAAAGGCTCAAGTTATACAAACTTTGTTGTTTGTTTCTGGAATCAACACATTATTGCAAACATGGTTCGGAAGCCGGCTGCCAGTAGTGATAGGCGGTTCATTTAGATTCATAGTTCCATCTCTCTATGTTGCATTTGGCCAAAGATATTACGTCTATCTTAATCCTTATCAGGTTAGCTTGCAAATCTCTCTGTACTCCAGTTGGTTTTCCATGCACTGCTGTATCCTGAGAACCCAAATTTATGTATTAATTTCTCCTATCATTGATTAAGAGGTTTATAAGAACGATGAGGGCAATACAAGGTGCTCTCATGGGAGCTTCCGCACTACCTATGCTGCTTGGTTTTCTGGGAATTTGGAGAATTGTTGTGAGGTAGGTAGTTAGATATGGAGTTGAGTTTGGCTACTTGTTGGTATCTTGTTAAAGAATAATAACTAAATCCCATTAGTGTAAAACTGTAGGTTCCTAAGCCCTCTTTCGGCTGCACCTCTGGTGGCTCTTGTTGGACTGGGCCTCTATGAACAGGGTTTCCCGCTGGTATGAAATCTTTCTAGCAATATTATTACTGAAGCATTAATTATCAAATTCCTATTAGTGAGGTTTTGTTCTATTCAGCTTTTGATTTCCACGTCTCATTTATCAGCACCCTAATGATGTCGACATGGGATTAGAGCCTTAGAACAGGAGTTATTTGTTGTGATGTAAGTTTGACTTATTTCGACAAAAACCAAATTTGAGGCCTCTATTCATGTCAAGGTGGTCCATACAGGTTTTGAAGGTTTTGTTGTTATGTGAATGTCAAAATGTTCTTCTGCAGGACTGTTTAGATACTCTTGATTATTCATGTTTTCACGAAAACGTAGCCTCAAGCATGCGATGATCACATGCCCTATTGAGAACCTGAACAGGGTTCAAAAGGGAATTTTAACACCTGTTGGAAACATCTTATGGTTTACTTATGTCTTTTATGTTGCCTGATGTTTGCAGCTTGCAGAATGTGTGGAAATTGGGCTTCCGGAGCTAATTATTCTTATATTGTTGTCTCAGGTAATTATTCATATTTGTTATTATAATTTGCATCAGTGTGCTTACTCAGTTTCTTTCTCCTTGTGGATGTGATCTTATGCAATATCATTGGCACTTCCACTGTTGTCTTCTATTTTTAAGAGTTTGGCAGGAAATCTAAAGTATGCTTGTCACTGGATTATCTCACATTTGGATATTTTTTATAGTCTTGGTTTGATGTTGGGAATTTAATTTAAAAATAAAATAAAATACACGGAAGACTTGATTACTAATTTCACCTTGAGAAAGTGAATATTAGAGAAAGTTGCATTCGGACCCAAAACCATAGACCTTCTTTGGTCGAAGCATCACTAGAAATGGCCTGAAAGAAGTGCTAGACTTTCTGGTTTTTGTGGCAAATTCAGACAGCAGAAACTGTTTTATTAGATAAAAATTTATGTCCTTTGTTATCAAATAATTCATCAAGCTCCATGAGATTTTAGTACTTGTGACTCATAGTTTATTAACATTTATTGCAGTACATTCCTCATTTCTGGAGCTTTAAACGTCCCATTTATGATCGTTTCGCTGTCCTATTGTCCGTGGGCATAGTGTGGGCTTATGCAGCCCTTCTGACAGTTGCCGGTGCATACAAAAATAGGCCCCTAAATACTCAATTAAGTTGCCGTGTGGATCGTTCCGGACTTGTAAGCGGATCATCATGGTATGTGTACAATGCTATTGCCCCTTAATATATAACATGATGATGCTATCCAAATGCATAAATTGTCAACTGATAACAGACTAAAGCCTTCTTATACCTACTGGAGAAATGCTTGTTCACATGTAATGTCTCCAAACATCTCAAATTATTTCCTAAATTCAGATCATAACTTATTGTCTTCAGGCTCAAACGAACTTGAAATTGGCCATATTATGGATGCGAAGGCAATCTAATGCATGCTGCTAATCAAAAAGTTTCTGCCTCACTTCTTCTGAGTGCTTATGATACTGCTCAACTTGCAGGATTAGCTTTCCATATCCAATTCAATGGGGTCAACCCAGTTTAAATGCTGGAGAAGCTTTTGTGATGCTAGCAGCAGCATTTGTCGCTATGGTCGAGGTTCATATCAGTTATTCCAAGTTCTTTGGAGAAAAGTTGTGATATTACTTTGCTATTTGTCATTGTATTTCCTCTGTGAGGAGGCTCCAAAAGAACTTGCTCAAACTAGTGATATTGTTAAAGATCCTTGACAAAATGTGCCGTTGAATTTTCCCTTCCCATATTCTTGACTTGATTATCCAATATTTTTCTTCCTCGGTGCTGATTTCTGTCGGTGAACCTACTTATAAGGAAGGAGGAATTTTCATCTGATTTTATTTTCATTTTCTTTTTTGGCAGTCAACAGGGGCGTTTATTGCTGCATCTAGATATGGGAGTGCCACGCATATACCAGCTTCTGTTCTTAGCCGAGGTGTTGGTTGGCTGGTAGGAAGAGAGCTCACAGTATCACATTATTCTTCTCTGGATTGCCCATCCAAATACACATATTTTCTTCTAACAGTCCCTTTTTGTGAGATACAGGGAGTAAGCATTTTTCTAGATGGTTTATTCGGTACTGGAAGTGGATCTACTGTATCAGTGTAATACTTCTAACCTGCAGAAGAAACAAAGAAACTGAACTATGGGTTCTAGATGCTTAGAGTATTTCTGTTTATTTAATTCTAAAATACACCACATTTTTTCATGCTGTTATTTTTCCAAAACTAAACGTTAGATTTTATTCCATTTGTGAATGAAGAGAGCATATTCATGGTCACGATCACTTCCATGGTGTCTAATTCCGTTTCTCTTAGTACAGTGAAAATGTAGGATTGTTAGGGTTGACACGTGTTGGAAGCCGAAGAGTGGTTCAGATATCAGCAGTTTTTATGCTCTTCTTTTCAGTGTTAGGTTTGTTATTTGATAGCCAAAGTATATGTTCTTGTGCTATATACATTTGAACTGTACTTTCCATTCATTGGCATTTTCTTCTATGGCAATAAACAGGAAAGTTTGGAGCTATTGTTGCTTCCATTCCTCTGCCGATCATTGGAGCTCTGTATTGCGTCCTGTTTGCTCTCATGTGTATGTATCCCTTCTTTTCTCTGTGATGGCGCCACATGTTCATACACATATCTTTCATGCCCCTCATCTGTCCTGATTATGATTTTCACGTCTATGGTGAGACAGCTTCTGCTGGTCTTGGCTTGCTGCAATATTGCAACCTCAACAGCTTTAGAGCAAAGTTCATCATCGGTTTCTCATTCTTCATGGGACTTTCAGTGCCAAGGTATTTCAGCGACTATGTGATAACTTCTGGTCATGGCCCTGTTCACACTCCTTCCGTGTGGGTATGTGACAATAATCGTTACTAATCTCCTATGTTCACACTCTCATAACTGATCTACTGCATCTTACTAGTGGATGGCATTCACATGCTAACTTGCATCATGTGCAGTTCAACAAAATGGTGTTAGTGATCTTCACATCCCCGGCCACAGTGGCGGGACTTGTTGCTCTCTTTCTGGACCTCACTCTCGCAAGAAAACATGCCTCAACTCGAAGAGACAGTGGCAGGCACTGGTGGGCTAAGTTCAAGTATTTTAATACAGATCCGAGAAGTGAAGAATTCTATTCTCTCCCTTATGGCCTGTCCAAGTATTTCCCTTCATTCTAACCTTTTGAGTCATCATCATAAACAACGAATGTCCATTCTTGTACCATAGAAAGAGAATGGAGAAGAAATATCTATGAAGAATCAAATAGGCGAAACTTTAAAGTATTCATTTATGGAAATCTTGCTGATGATTTGCATAGGTTGTTAGAATTTCTGTTGTCAGAGAAATTTCATCCCAGTTGGTCAAGTTATTAAGCATTTCTGTTAGAATAGTATGTTCTGATAAGCTGTGCTGCAGCAATAGTCGATTTACATTGAGATATATATATATATATATATATATATTGAAATGAGATGCCAGTTGATTAGTGTGTTTGGTATTTGTTAAAAACAAAATCATGCAACATTTAATATTTTGGATTGTATTAATTTTTCTCCATGTAGTTTTTAGTTCTTCTTGGAGGACATAATAGAATATGCATATATTGCAATGGAGGGCCTCATCAATAATTGCCATAATTGTCTTAGACACCCCAAAACATGGTGGGCAAACTTATCTAAATAGGTGTAGTTTGGAAATTGATGAAGTGTGAACTATCTATAGAAAATTAAGTTCAATGGAAAATTGCCCTTCTTCTTGATGGTCTAATGTTCATATTCATTTTTAAAGAAAAAGTACATAAGAATCAATGTAGATACGTTAGCATACTCCAATTGCTTGGAGGTATAATAAATTTTAGGGGAGAAAGAATTTGCAAGGAGCAAGTTCAGTGTATGGCCCCTCTTTCCACCCTCGTTTGTCATCAAATGACTATGACAAACATGGTTGTTCTTAATTTATAACCTTGCGAAATTGGGAAGCTCAAATATCTATCATTAATCACACATCTTGGGTACACATTTATTTTCCTGCATGTGATATGTTCATATCATAATGTTAAGAGTATAGTATATTTTGATACGACTAAATTCCTCAATTCATTTAATATGAGCTTGAAATAATCTAGCTTATAATTTTTGCAATCCGTGCTTTGATTTCTAACCTTGAAATTTAGCTGTACATTTTTTATTATATTTTGCTGCAATATGTACACATTATCCATTATTGAATCAACGTATTTTTCTCGAGTTGAGTATGCCTGACTCATGAGGACCAAGACACGCCAAAGACAGGCTATTGGACTAAGAGATGGAGCTTTTTCATTGGAACCTCCAAAAATTTTGACATGTTCGTATTTTCAAGTTGAATTAAATTATTTGATTTTCAATCGTCTTGAACCCTAAATTATATTAAAAGGAAACTCGAAAAGAGAACCCAAATTACCCCTTTTCTAATTGAGATCAATTATTCATTATGGGGGCCTAATTGAGATCAAAATACACAAATCAAAAAAACCCTAAATCCTTCTTTGAATGCAGCCTTTTACATGACATGGGGCAGAATTGAAAGATCCAAAAAAGGAAAAAAGAAAAACCCAAAAAAGGAAAAAAGAAAAACCCAACGGGCTGCCCACCAAGGAAAGCACATGCTAAAGGGGAATTGAAAGTTGTACTAGCTCACACTGCATTAAAATTCCAAATAAATAAACTTGTTAGTAAAAAGACCGAGACCAGTCAATCACGAAAATCAAAGTATACTATTGTGTATACACCAGAAATATCAGTATTCTATCACGGATTGCAGCCCCCGGGAATACATCAGATCATCAGAATCATGCGACTTTATAAATATGCACAAACAAGTATATGATACTTGATTTCAACATTAAATCTTCATTTATATTTTATGGAAAAATCCACATATTTGTGTTAAAATTGTCACAGGCACTGCGGAGATGATTATGTTTTGATGTGGGTGGGGTATAAACAAAATCCCTTAATTATCCATTAAGTTAGGTAAAATCTTGAAACAATACAAACATCCAAGCATTTTTTATTTCGATAGGACGAATTTGATGAACTAATTAATTTGAATCATTGAATTTAAATGACATTTACCTATAAATAGTAGACTCATTTTCTAGTATAATTATTTTCATTTTCTTTATATATTTTTCACTTCGAATTAACTATTAACTTGGTTATTAGAAAGGTTTTGTTTGAACTCTAACAACTTTGATTTTGTTTGTACTATCAAAATTTAGTCCAATTCAAGATTAATTGCAGCCAACTAGCCAAGTAAATTTCTTATGATCTTGCCTTTCAAATGACCATAGTCCATTCAAAAGAATCATCCCAAATTCATATTAGTATATATATACATATATATATATATTCCTTAAATAAATTGAAAATTTACGACTAAATTAAAAATTATGAGCTCATAAGGTACTCTAATATATTATATTTTTGACGTGTCAAGAATTAAGAACAATATATTTACAAGTAAAGAAAAATTCAACAAAATAAAATAGAAATAAAAGCAATAAATAAGCATTAATCATAGATCAAAGAAAGAACGATGTGTCAATAATAAAGACTAGACTTCCCCCCACATGGAACATCACTCGGCAATAGCATTCATCCATGGATCCACCCTACTAACCATCAGGTGGAACGCGACATTGAAGAAGAGTACACCATCTATCTACACTTCAAATTCCCCCGGCCCCCCACCTACTATCCCACCAACAAAACAATATACTTGTATTTCTACACAATTTATCATTCTGTGACAATGTACATTCTATGTATACACACCAATAAAAAAAAATTTAAGAAAATAATCTTAATTTTTTATGAGAGAAGTGATACCAGTATTAACATGTCATGTGTATTTTAAGGCCAAGTTAATTTGAGATAAGTTGTTTCAGTCTGTCTGATTTATTTTTTTCATGTACTTTCAATTTTTTTAGCTTTTTTTTCGAGTCCATTTATTAATATTATATGTTGTCGAATGGTTAATTTGCTCGAAAGTATCACTTTATTCACGATTCAAATTATAATATTCAAACTTGTTTTGAAAAAGTTCAAATTTAATTATTTTTGACATAAATTATAATTTTTCGTTTAAATATCTATTTGAATTATGAGAATCTTTTTTTTCATGATTATTTCAGAAATATATATATTGCATTTTTTTTTTTTAAGTTGGAAGATGAGTCCTTCATCTTCAATTTATTCACAATCAGACAAGTTTCACTCATCATTTAGATTCATGACTTAAGGAGGGTAGCCAATCATAAAATAATTATAATTATTCAAACGTAGGAAAATACATACGGAATAATTAATATACTGTTCCGTAGTCAAATCCACTGTTACACGAATATACGAAATGAAAAAAAAAAGAAAGAAAAAGAAATTCCGCAAGGCTGTCTGTTGGCTGAGAGTCCATAGATAAATCTTGGCTGGCATCTCCTTCCACGTCCTCCTCCCCCTCCTCCTCATCACGCACTGGACACCACTCTTTTCCTCTTCAGTCTTCACAGTTGAAAATTACTACTTATTCACAGAGACAGAGAGAGAAAACACACATTATACACACACTAAATGTGAGAGAGAAAACAGAGAAGTGAAGGAAAATGTCCTTACTATTACTCCTTCCCAAACCATAACCGGCCATGTGTATTTCCCCCCAATCCCCTCCTCCCCGCCCCACTAATGCCGTTCTCCCGCCGCCGCTGATTACCTTCTTTCCGCCGCCATGTCCGACCGTTCCGGTGCTAGCCTTTACTGCAACGAGGAATTAGCCGACGATGTCGTCAGATCCGATGCTGATAACTCATCTCCCCCTCCCTCCGGACGTCGTTCGGCACCAATACCGTCCGATGAATCTTCTTTCATCGCCCGACTGTTGGATTCGGAGCCCCATCACATGCCCCACCCGGATTACCTCCGTCTCTGCCGAAATCGCTCCGTCCACCTCACCTCTCGCCAGGACTCCATCAACTCCATCCTCAAGGTATAAATAACGCGGACAGCTTGTTAGTGGTAATTAATTAAGCAATAATAGTGTGAATAAGCTTTTCATCTCATATAGGTTCATGCACACTTTCAATTCAAGCCGGTTACTGCTTTTCTCTCCATCAACTACTTCGACCGTTTTATCTCCTCTCATACACTTCCGGTAATTTATGTTTTCTCTATTTATCCATATATCCAAGGGTACAGGTTTATCTAGAGGACGGTTTTAGACAATATTAATGTCTGGAGTGTTCTATTGAAATATAGGAAACTGGGTGGCCATTTCAGCTCCTATCGGTGGCGTGCCTGTCAATAGCCGCAAAAATGGAAGAATTGTATGTTCCATTGCTCTTGGACTTGCAAATGCTTGAAGCCACTTACGTTTTTGCGCCCAAAACAATACAGAGAATGGAGGTTTTGGTCATGACAACTCTCAAGTGGAGACTTCGCTCAGTCACTCCCTTTGACTACCTCCATTACTTCATCTCCATGCTCCCCTCTTCCGCCTCCAGACCCGATTCGCTGTCTACCGTTCACTCCCTCGCTTCCAATATAATCCTCAATACTACCCGCGGTAAACCTCTCAACAATTAAATTAATCCGACTCGAATGAGATTTTATTGTTATGATTTTATTCCTTGTTCAAGTTTTTCTGACTCGTTTTGTGGTGTGGTTACTGAATATCAGTCATAGATTTTTTGGGCTTTCCGCCATCGGTCATTGCAGCGGCCGCCGTGATTTCCGCCGCCGGTGAGGGTGTAAATCTGCCTGATACTTTCGACGACAGAGTAGACAGAGTAAGTTTCGGGTGTATTAATTAGTAACTTTCCAGCTCGTTGAGATGGGGGTTAAATTAGAAGTATTCGTATTAATTTGGGGAGGTAAATTGGAATTTCGTAATTTCTGGGGGTGAAAAAGTGTTCATTAATTAGGTGTTTTTCCCGGGGACAGGAGATGGTGAGAAGCTGTCATCAAATAATGGAGGAATACTTGTTGGACACGTGTCCTTCTGACGGTCTTAAAGTCATTAGCATCGCGCCGCTCGCGCCGCCAAGTCCCAATGGCGTCCTTGACGCGGCGGCTTGTGCTAGCTGTGAGACCCATACCGAAAATCCAGCCTCAGTTCCAGGGTCGGGCTCGGGCTCTGGGTCTGGTGCTGGTGCTGGCGAAGCCGAGCCAGAAAACAAGCGGCGGAGATTATCTACACCGGATGTACATGAACCGAATCATAAATAAGCGTTGAGTATTTTTCCTTGGCCAAAAATCCTGAACCCCTTCTCTTCTTTTGGGCCCCCTTTTATTTATTAAGGGACATAAAAATTGTCGGAAGGTAAGAAATTTTGTTTTAATTTACTTAATTTTTCCATTTATTGTTATTATTTAGCCAATCAGGAGCTTTAGAATATTAATTTCCCCCCCAATTTTTGGACTTTATTAAAGGGTCTCATTATTAGTGTTTGCCAGTTTATTGTATTTGATTGGCTGTCAAAAGGTCTCCGGCCTTTCTAAACAACTCCAATAATTTTGCCATGGAGTGTTCTGGTTTTTCTTTTTTCTATTTTTTTCCGCTTTACCCATGTAGTCTCAATATTTTTGACTTACTTTTGAAACAAGCCAAAATTTATTGTTTTCTTTCTTTTCTTTTCTTTTCTTTTTTTGAATTTAAATTAGGTTGATTGATTTTGATTTCGACTCAACTTCAATTAGTATTTGCAACGACAACATCAATGCCTAAATTAACTAACTGATGTTCTTACACATACTATAGTCGTAGTTGATTCACAAAATTTATAAATACTCGTGTATCTTTTATTTTGTGTGTACTAACGTAGCATCACTTTAATTATACTTTCTCCAAAAGCTTTCCTAGTTGAAATCAATCTAACACTTTCTTGGTTTGAATGCCAAATTAATCCTTAATCCAAAGTGAATTTGTCTGTCAAATGATGTCATGAAATCATATGGGCAATTAAGGCATGTGGGTGACACCTGAATTGTTTTGATGATCGAGAACTTGTATTGTTCATA
Source organism: Jacaranda copaia (assembly GCA_014898725.1). NCBI lineage: Eukaryota > Viridiplantae > Streptophyta > Magnoliopsida > Lamiales > Bignoniaceae > Jacaranda > Jacaranda copaia. The sequence continues at coordinate 103,198 of JACGDI010004598.1, forward strand.
ATTTTTATAAATAATTTTGAAATTAAATAGAAAATGTTAGGATTTGTTCGGTTGTACAAAAAGCATTTTGGGAGAATATGATATTTATTTATTTATGTTTTGGCAACGATTAAAAAAAAAGTTCTAGGAGGAAATGATTTGTTTGAAAATATTTGAAAAAATATTCTGGAATAAAATGATTTATTTGAAAATGTTTAGAAAGGAGATAATTTTTACTGAAAATATTACATTAATTAGATTTCTATTTGGTAAGTAAGGTGAAATTGAATTTTTTATAATAATTATTTATGTAAATATATCATTTTTTTTTTAGAACACCGCCTTGAAATGGTGGGGGATTTGGCATTGACCCCTACCTTGTATATTAATAATCAAACGGTTAACACTTTGTTTTACAATATGAAAGCAACTAAACAAGGAGTATTATTCCCTTACATTCTGTTGACTAGAATTCTAAAAGCAAAACAAGTAGTACTACTCCCTTACAAAATCAAAATAACCTACAAAATCAACTACAATTTCAGTATTCTGAATATAGCATCACGCACTTTCTACCAAACCTGTTTATGCCTCAGGAATTCCTCATAAGACCATTAATCTTGTCCCCTTAAGCCGCCCTGTGACCTGCAAAACATCAACAAAAAAAGAAAGCACGGGGTGGGGTGCATATATAAAGAATTCTCAGAACATAAACAAGGAGTACTACTCCCTTTACAACAGACAGACTCAAAAGCAAAACAAGGAGTACTACTCCCTTTACAACAAAACGCCAACAGAGGCAAAAACTGATGTATATATATGTAAATATATCATTGTAACAACTGATGTATATATATGTAATAATTAATAAATAATGGGTAGAATTTATTTTAAAAAATATTTTGAGAAAATATACGCAAATAAGGCCTTAATTTTTTTTAACGAAAGAAGCATACACAACACTAGCGAGTGTTGGAGGCGATTCCACTTAAACTTGGGATGGAGCGTTACGCTTGGGGGTGCAGTGTTACGCAGCAGGGATGGAGGGGCAGCGGGGTGATGCCACGTATCCGACAGAAAGTACGATGAGGGCCCGCGTGAGGTTTTGGTACACCCGAGTGTCTGATTTTGGACGTATTCCAATGTGCTTTGGACTATTTCGCACTTGGGGACTAAAACGTCTCCCTTGATTGATAATTTGGTCAAGCTTAGCCTGCTTGGGCCTTGGATTAATCTGTAGGTTAAGGAATAATGACAAATGCCCTTACCAAATATTTCCAACTTAATGAGTATGAAATTATAAATGAAAATCTTATAAATCAATTTTCTACGTGTTCTTTTGTAATTTATCTTTAAAAGGATTGTCAATTTCAAATTTTAATTTATTGACTAGAGGTGTAATTAAATCAAGTCGAGTTTGAGAAAAAATTTCAAGTTCAAAATATATATATCAAGCTCAAATTCGAGCTCAACAAGTATAAAATTTTAAATTCAAGTTCAGCTCGACACTACTGAATAAGTTTCAAATTGTTAATTGAATTGTACATAATTGTGGGCTCGAGCTAGAGCTCCAAATAAAAAAAAATAGAAATATATATATTTATTAATGAAACAAAAATAACATTTTGATTATATACTGGATTGCAAGTTTTAGCTTAGATATAGACGGTCCAATATAGAGCTTGAGCTCAATTCACCTCAATTCAAACTAACTTAAACTTGACTTATTAGGTTCACGAGTTATCTCGACTCATTTGCACTCCTATTATTGGCCATACAAATGTAGTAGTGGTAATATGCCAAATCAATATAAACATTCAATAAAAGGTCAAATTAATTAAAGAGTTAAATTTATTTTACCCCTTTATACTATGAGGTAGATGTCAAATACCCTTTGTACTACTAAACCCTTCAACTACCCCCCTCAAACTTCTTTAATGTTAGAAAAGTAACAGTTGTTTGTTGATGTGACACTAAAATTATCTTTCTTTATACACATGACTATTGAAAAATTTTATATCTAATACAATGTTTAAGTTTCTTAGGTCAATTTTGTTACTTCATTTTAGGACCTAAAGCATCATTATCTAACTTTGAATCCAACAAAAGCATTAAATCATTTCATTTTTTTAGAAGAACATTAAACAACTCAATTCTATTACAGAACATATGGGACTAACAAAGCAAAGGTTGTTTATGTGGAGAAAACACATTGGACCATCATATGTATATATATATATACATAAATTTCTATTTCGCAACGGTTCTCTTAATTTTTCTAAATTTGCATTCGTTTTGGAATATAAAAATTTTATAATAATATGTAGAGTTTTGTTATATTTTATTTATAATTTAGTATTACCTTGCAAAACTCTAATTGAATAAGTAAATTGGAAAAAAAAAGTCCCAAAATTCTAGGGTGGTTTCAAATATACTAACCGATTAATTTCAAACAACTTTTCAAAAATCGATTTGTGTGTTCCTCCACATATAGACACTACATCTTTTATTATTCACCATCAGATTTCTATTGGATCTTTTTTAAAATTTTGGGATGATGTTTTAGATTTTTTCATTGTGAGTGAGAAGAAAAATAGGTTGAATAGACTTGATTCTTTCCAATCATTTTTTTTTATTGCCAACAACAAATTTGTCTACACCAAAAATGCCATGTGTCTCAAATTTTTATGTTATTTAATTATTTATTGAGGTTAAAATCAATAATTTATCGTAGAATTTTATCACTATCAAATATTTTACTAATGACAAATCACTTTGAGGGAATATTTAAAGGTTTTGACAATATAGAAAGGTATTTGTTACTTATCCTATAGTACAAAGGAGTAAAATAAGTTTAACCCTTAATTAAATAAAAAAGATCACTGGGCTCGCCTAATTAAGCACATTCAAGAGGGATTCTACAATCCACAAAGGCAAAAAAAAGCATTTAAAAAAAGAGAAAAAAAAATATATATTAGTTAAAAAAAACGACTTTTATAGTCAAAAAAGCATCAAATACATCAATTTTTTTTTATTGATTTATGGAAATGACCAAAATCCATTTGGTGCAATATTAAATATATATATTTATATATTGTACATATGTTATATTTGGAGAATATATTTTGATAGTAAAATTTAAGAATAAATTGAAAATAAATTTATTTTTCATTTTACTTTGGAAGAAAGATAAGTTCTATTGTATATATTTTTGATGTATGCTTTTGTTTAATTAGTGGCCTCATATTAGCTTTGTTTATATTATCATATATTATTTTCATAGTAATACAATGATTAAAAATATATATTAAAATTAATATATAAATTTATATTATTTTAATTGATGAAATAATTTGAAATGATTAAAATTTATCAATAATATTTGAAAAGAAAAGGTTGAATTTTGAAAACATAATCTTCACTTTTTTTAATGCTACTTTTGATAAAATCAACTTCAATTAGATAATAATAAACAAAAAAATACTAAAGAAAACCTTTTTCCTCAATAATTATTTTTGCCCCAAAAATATTTTATTAACGAGTGCTTACGTATGCATGACGACATATGGCGACGTACAGGGCGGTGTTTGAAAGGCCACCGCAAGTGGGGAGCAAAGAGAGGATCTGAGTTGGGAGTCCAGGCGTGGGAGACAGCCGTAAAAGACCAATCGGGGCCGTCCATCTGTAAAGCACCTCATGATTTGACGGCTTAGAAGGACCTGTGTGTCTTATCACTCAATATTACAACGTCATCATTCACCCAAGGACTGTACGGCAACAGCACAAAGCAAAAAGGTTATAGCTTATTTTTGGATTTATTATTATTATTATTTTTTATGAGGCAATGACACCCGTCTACCACTACTAATTAAGGTAAATTTACAAACTCTTTTCCATCACAAAAAAATTAAAAAAAAAAATTAAGGGGTTAATCCCCTTTGGAGTTCATTTAATTTTATTTTATGGAAGCATTTTTATTTTTTGATAAAATAAAAAAAATAAAAAATTAGTTATAAATGTGAGTTTGAAAATAAAATATTGTTTGAATGTTTTTGTTTAAATAAAATAATTATGTGACGTTGAAAATGAGATGTATTTGAATGATATTATATTTTTATATTAAAAATTATGCAAATGAAAGTAGTGAAAAATAAAATGTAAACATGGAGAAAGAGTGTAAGAGTATATTTGAAAAAATATGTTGAAAATAAAAATATTTGTAAAAATAGCGACAAGTTGATAGATTTTTATTTTTTATTTTTTTAGGATAAAATGAAAACGATGAGTGAAAACAAAAACAAACAGGCTCTTCATGCTTAGAGATTTAATTATTATATATATTTTCCTTTTCAAGTTTAAAACATTGAAATAGTGTGCTTTAATATAAATTTCATCTTAATAAAGTTAAAATTATATGCATCTATCGAAATAAATTGTTACAATCATTTGGCATCGTGTCTAAATAAAATTATTTGATTTTGACAACAGAAAACCAAAAAGGACGCATAAAGTATATTCTTAAAGTTAGCTATAGGGAATGCAAAAATAATTCTCTCTATAATATGATTGGTTGACCTTTTATATATTTTAATTTTTTTGAATTGTGAAGAAATAATATTGTATCTAAAAATGAAACCAATGGAGTGAATATAATTTTTTTAATTTGAGTTGTTGGGGGGGGGGGG
>JACGDI010004598.1:107883-143244 GCA_014898725.1 Jacaranda copaia
AAACGTGAAGGCAATATTTGCATAGAAAAAAATTTCAATCAAATTTAACATTACTCAATGTAAAATTGCATTTTTAAATTAGTTTGACACAAGCTGTTTGTTATTTTTAAATAGTTGTTTTTTTTAAAAAGATGAGAAGATTTTTTCTAAACTTATTTGAACATCAGTATACGACTTCAAACTCATCCCATTTAGCGTTAAAATTGGTACAACTGAGGTTGCAATTAGCCTTATTTTTATTTATTTATTTGTTATAAATGAGTGATTGGGCTTTATTAAGTTTGGCATGATCCTACTTTATACTATTTGTGCATGTGCATGCGATTAGTAATGTCCATGAAATTAGTCTTAAAGCAAACATTTTAGCAATAAGAGAAAGAACAAATTGCTTATAATGTCCACTTAAGGACAACGTGAAGAAAAACAAAATTGTTCCAAGACTTTAATTATTTGTCATAAAATGCTGAAATAGGGGGCCAATAAAACCAGGCTGGCTAAGATTTTAGGAAGATTTTATGTTTGACTTAACTAATGTTTCAAAAAAAAAAAAAAAAAGGTTGAAAGGAGGCAAAATGTCTTTGCCATTATGTTAATTAATATGACTTTATGCATGGAATAAATAAATAAATCATTTTCATTATGTATGTACATCACATAATAAATCTCAATTAGCCCCCCATGCATCCCCCACCCCAAAAATTTAGTGGAAGTCTATCTTTCAAGAACAAGAAAATCTATGATCTGTACTGTCCTGAAAGTAAAACATTTCTTCTTGTTGTTCATGAGTCTTTTATGTCTTTTCTCATACAATGACTCTTTTGTTCTGCTCTTCCATTGTCTTCTTGTCACATGCCTCTTTAATGCTTCAAAACCCATAATATATATATATATATATATATATATATTGTGGGGGCAATATTGAATTTTCAAAAAATATAAAAAATATAATTATAGATATATACTATAATTTTTTATATAAATTTGTGAGGAAATAGTTGTTTCTGTTTCTAGCTGGAGGTCCCTCTATATGAGCTTGAAATTATTACACTGGAGAGATATTGAATTACTATAAAGTATGAAGGTTGATTTTAATTTATTATTTGTTGCCCTAATTTAATTATCTGTTCTATGACATGATAAAATTAATTTTAAAGGTAATGACAAAGTAATTTTATTTTTTTTAGTTCCTTGCCCTAATTTTTTGTCCTCTTCAATAGTTCAATTACTAGTTTTTTCTTTTTCATCCTTTTATTTTATTTCATCTCATCTTATTTATTCTAAAAATTTAAATAAATGAATTAAAATATCAATAAAATATAGTAATATATGAAAAAGTAAAAGAATATTTTATTTATTTTTACAGTATAAAAATTTCAGCAGACACATCGAATTTATCGAAATCGGTATAATACATGTATGTGTATGTGTATGTGTATGTGTGTGTGACATTGTATCTGTTTTTCTTCCTTCTTGTATATTGAAGTACAACTCAAGTCTAGAGTCATAATGTTGGTTGGAGGTGTTAAATAAATCACGGGGTAGAGGTGAGTGAGGCTGATAGATACCTGTGGCTTTTGATTTTCTGTGTAATCTTTCAATTAAGTTGGGTCCCCATCCCAGCCTGTAACCTCTGTAATACATGCATGCAATGGACCCTTCTAACTACTTTATCATATCTCCACCACTGCAGGAACACCTTTTTTTCCTTTTTTCCTTTTTTATTTTTTTAAAATTTTTTGCTTTTTTTTTTCTATTTTTTTTCCCAGGAAAAAGCTGAGTTATCATTAAAGAAACGAAAATTTTTACAATTATGAAATCAAACTGACAATGATGCATACAAAAGAAACAAGAATACCAACGCTCTGATAAACATATACTATATATATAAAATGTGATGTAACATTACCAAAATTTTCCTTAATAATTGGTTGCGTTGGACCTAATAAAACTCGAACTTATTTTAAATTAATTGTCACATTCTAAAAATTGAGTGCCGTAAAAATAAAATTAGACAAATTAGAAATTGTTCAAGTAATATTACCAACAAATACCTCCCCTATCACACTCTATAATTAAACATCCATATTTTATCATTTTTACTGTATTTACTCTCCTTGTTATATACATCGTTTTGTTATTTTTCTTTTAATTTATATACGTACGCACATCAAAAGTTCGTTATTACTCGATACCTCCTTTTGCTTTATGTACTAATTTGAATATTTGAGAGCTTTTATTGGAAATTTTAATGCTTTCAAGCATAGTTCGCCAGATCGCTGCTATTGTGGCCGGAATGGTCAAATCGAAATGGGAACAGAGGTTGCTGTTCCAAAGTTGCGGACTACATCGAAGATAAAATAGATTTAGATGGATGGAACGCTCGAAAAATCGGCTTGATGCAGTCGAATTACTGATTTTTTAGAGTAATAACAAAAGAAAATGAAAAATGGTTGTGGGTTTGGTGAAGATGGCATGCAGCGGCCGGCGAGATGTTTATAAGAGAGAAGGAAACCAGGAGGCAGGAGGAAGAAGGCCGCAAGGGAAATAAATTAATGAGAATTGTGAAAAAGTAAAAAAAAGGATGGAAAAGGAAAAGACCAAAAATGAGGGGAAAGATTAAAAAATGATAAAGATTTTTTTATATATATTATTTTTTTCTAGAATATTTTTTAAAAAATGAGTACTTGAAAAACAAAAATGGAATGTTCGCAACCATTTCGGAAATTTTGCATTGGAACTGGAATGGTGATCTCCGTCCTGATCCCCGCAACTGTTCTGGTAAACCATGCCTTCAAATATACATTCAATTTATCTAAACTTGACCTAGCACATCCCTATTAGAAGAAAATTTTCTGAATTCACATATCAAAGCAGAAATCAGCAAAAAGAATAATAAAAGAGAAAATATTACCATATCTACCAATAAAATTGTAAAATAAATGGAACTGGCCGATACTCAACTCAAAAACCGACCACCAACTCGTTTAAACTCAAATTGTCGAAATGAAAGCTGTGAATGTTCAATATTCAATTTTTTTTTTTCTTCTTTGGGGACCAAGTCTATCTTCATCTTTAACTACATGATTCTTGTGGTCCTGCCAAAGATGATAAACTAATGCTGTGAGACCCAATATACAAAATGGTCCTTGGAGCTTGTCATTCACCCAAGTGGGCACAAAACTAACTTAGGCATTGCTCCTAATTATGGGCACAAGTGTATCGAAATTGGAAATTGGAATTCTTCCAAGATCATTTTCTTCACCAGCATTCCTTATGGAATGGCTTGATTCTTGCTAAAACTTTAGTAATAGACAATATCTATAATTATATGATCTTTTATTTAACTAATAAAAAGAAAGAATGTAGCAAAGATTCAAACATATATAAAAAAAAAAAATCTAAACACAACCAAGTACTTTGCGTAAAGAGAAATGAAAATTTTGAATCTAAGCCTTCAAAGTAAAGAAATTTATACTAGAAAGCTTTAATTCTCTTCTTTTTCCTTTTTGTTTTTCAATTCAATTTGAGCCCAAAGTAAACATGATAAAATTGATGGTTCATTGGTTTTAAGGACATACCACGTCCTTGTTTTTTTTAGGTAAGGAATAGAGAAAAAAATTTCGAATCAATACTCGAGCACCAAGTGCTATGGTGCTAAGTAACCTGCGTCATACTTCTAGAAAAAGTTTGGACGACCTTTAAAAAGAAAATGACACTTACACCCAAAATTGGCATAGATGGTTTGGTAGAAAATACCTAGAGATGTGAGATAATTCTCTCCAAAAAACTCGACAAAATGGCTACTTAATTTTGGGAGAAGGGAGCACCTACTCAAAAAGAGTGTCATAGTGATTAAACCTAACAACTTTTTACTAAAAAAAAAAATCTTATTTTTTCAAAATTGTAAGACCATATATTCAGTTTGATGCCCGTTTAATCTTGGAAGATTAAAAAAATTAGTGATATGGTGATAGAAAAATCAATACAATTTGTCTTTAGTTCAATTAATCATCATCGGAGCTTGGCTTGTTTAATCACCATACAAGCTCAAAAAAATTCTAATTTGATAAGAAACTAAAATTAAAATTACAACTCAATCTTATTCATTTAGGATTTGTACGACTATATGATAGAATTATAAATGATTGATAAAGTGAATCATTCAATATTTGAGATATATCATAATTCACTAATATTCTGTTTGCTTGCGTGGATCTGGAGTGAGGATACCATACAAGTTTTGCTTTAGCCTTTCATATTAAGAGGAAATTTTATTTTTTTCACGAACTAATCCTCGACTTTTCTAATTCTATGATTACAAATATATGCACTAATCAATTTAGAGGGCCTTCATCAATCATGGGCTTTAAATTAATATGCAAATTAAATATCCAACTAATCGGATTATAAATCTATCTCACACAAATTTTATGAGTAAACGAGTCTTCATACATTAACTTTGACTCGGATAATTGTCCGAGTCTTGCCTGATCAATTTTGAGCAAGAATTTTTCACAAATACCTCAGACTTGCAAATTTTTCGTGTTAAAAAATATTACACAACATAACAAAAATGACCAACCTTTTATAATTCTTAAAATTTTGATAATCTTTTACAAAAGTATGAATTGTCTTAGTGATGTTGGACAAATTTTTAGCCATAACAAAATTATATAGAATGAACAAAAATCAGATCCATCCATCCACAATTGTAAAAGGGTTGCTGCGGCATGAACAATGGTACTAAAGGCCCAAACAGGCTTTTTATTTTTTATTTTTTCCATAGCTTGGACAAAAGGGGTATCTGTGTTTCTGATGACTGAATATTATCCAAGGACAAAGGAGTCCTTCAAATAGAGCTAAGGGGTAAGACAAGCCAGCATTGAACAACACTAACCCCCACAAGTCACAACCCACCCCCATATATATAAATGTAAATTGGATCTTAACGTGATGAGGCCAATTCCATGGAAATGCAGTTCCTATTTTTGGTCCCCATCATTCTCCCAGGTACCACATGCAGTTCCTATTTCAATATAGTATTATTGAAATCTCCGTGTCTTAAATTTAGAGAAATGCTTGTTCTTCAATTTATTCTTGTGTTTTACTTTATGAAAGAATTTTCATAATTGTCTATGCGGGATTCAATGCTTTATACACGTAGTAATCATGTTAAATGTATATATATATATATATATATATATATCAATTAGTATGAAGCAATGCCTTAAATTATTAAATTAGTTGTTTTTTTATTCAAAACTTGATAAAAATTTAAATTTGATGAGGTTGAAAATAGTTTAGAATGAAATGGTATTGTTTGGGATTGATCCGACTAGAGATGTTGAGTAATTCAACTTGTGTATCTCGAGGTCTGAGATCTGCAACAATTAACATACGTTAAACTAGCCGAGGTGCTCCCGGCTAAGCCATTTCGACGCTCAAGTCAGTTATGGTCGAGATGAGGTAATCGAACAAAATATAAAGAGTTTGTGGTGTATTTGGCATTAATTGGAGCGTGGTTGACTGTGAGGTATTTATAGCCTTATTTTGGTGCGCGATTTGTCGAAGATGACCCTATCAGGTGAAGTGGGCTTTAATCCTCGTCGGGGGGTTAATGGTCATTTCAAATCTAGGTACTATTCTAAATGGCACAATTTTCTATTTTTCAGGGTGAATAGTATTTCTGGTAGGTGCCTCTTTGCCCAAGGTGGTGACAGGGTTGGTGGCAGTGGCTGTACCGGCAGCCACTTGTCATTAATGCAGAGGCATGATGTCCAATAGAATAATAAATGCGGCGTGGATCTAAGTCAGCACTGGAAAAAAAGACCTGAGATTGACAACGGTGGATTGGACCTAGCTAGTCAACCATTTAAGTAATCGACCTGGTACATGGCGGAACAGGCTAGAATAGGTGACGCATCTCGTCGAGCCCTGCTAACAACAGTTTATTCGACCAAATAGTTGTTGTCAAATGGGTTAGCTTCAAAATTGATGTTGGACTTAGTGGGCCTGTTGGGCTGAATGGAGCTGATATTGGGCTTCATGTTAGGCTACCCCATATCATGAGTCCCCCTAACTCGTGGCCTTGATTAAGTTTGTCGACGAGAAGGAGCAGGGAGTTATTAGGCAGTTACGACAGTTAGCCATATTTGATCAGGGTTTTTGAATTGCTAGCTAGGGTTTTAGGTGGTTTTGCTACATTTAATGCACCGGTTACTTCACAGAATAGAAGCGTAGGAGGCAGGGAGTAATCATAACTGACGTTTGGGTTCCCGCACACAAACCCCTATAAATAATGGGGAGATATGCTTCCAATTACACTTTTGTTGAATCTACCTCTGGTCGAATCCCTGCCTTTGAAGTTCTCTAACTTTGTATAGTTAGAGCCTGCCCAATATCCACTGTAAGTTACTCTTCCATCTATTTCTTTTGTTCCCTTTTTTTTTTTATGACAAAATGTCTACAAGCGTCGATAGTAAGGACACTAGGCCTGAGAACATGGCCTATCAGGGGGGGTGAGGGTGAGAGTGCCTCTGAAACATCCTATGATAGCGATTCAAGTAGTTCTTCTAGTAATAGCTCGAGTGCGAGCAATTCCAGTAGCTCGAGCGATGAGAGGGCAGTTTCTGAGGGTGAGGTGGGGCCACTCAAAGTTCCCATAACCTGGGGTCGATTGTTCACCCTAGATCATTATACAGAGATAACATCCAAAATAACCCCTACCGACCTGTTACGAATTAGGGCAACATACCATATCCCTGGGGAGTATGAGTTGTTAGTTCTAGGGGCTCAGGGCCAAATGTATCGACCTCCACTAGGGTGCATCACTCTGTTTGAGAAAAGGGTTGAAATGTGGCCTTAGGTTTCCCCTTGCTCGAGTGATAGTCGACCTTCTCATAGGCTTGGAAGTGTGCATAACCCAACTATTGCCAAACTGTTTCGCCACCTTGTATCCGTCACCAACTTCTCAAATCTATTTCATTTACCTATGTCACGAAAGTTGGGTAGTACCAAGGAGTCTAGTTTCTACTACCTGATCACTTGACCCTACAGAAAATTCTTGGTATCCCCTGCCTCGTCGTACGTTTAAGAATGGAAAAAATATTTTTTCTATATTCAAGGGCCAGGGGTTCTCGTCGTTCCTCAGGGTTGGTGGAGGGGGCCTATGGAAATGCCTGGAAACCAAACACCTAGCTGGCCCAACACATTCATCAGGGACTTAGTTATATTTGGGCATACGGAGGCCTCGATTTTAACTAAGAAAAGGTGTATGGTCTTAGTTGGATTTTCACCGGCCCAACTCAACCTGCTTGAGGTGATCAGTTAGGTAGTGGTTCTCGTCGATAGTTGTAATTGTAGGTACTGTCATCTTTCTACTCGACTTTGATGTTTGCTTATATTATTTGTGCCTGTAGATCGAGAAGAAATAATGGCATGGAGTAGATTTGAATCCCAAGCTCAAACTTTGAGAAATGAGGAACATCGCCGAGCAGTCGCTAAGTGACGAGAAGGAGTACCAACAAAACCAGCAAGTTTGACTCAATCAACATCAGCTTTAATGCCCACTTAGACTGAACAAGCGGCAGAATCTTAATCCGCTCGTCGGGAAGATCCTATCCCGAGTAGCCCCACGAATCGGGGCAAAAGGTTAATGGTTGAGAAAGGGGGCCTGGCTTTGAAAATGATTGCAGTAGGCAAAGGAAAACAGAAAGCAACTACAGGCTATGACCCGTTTGGAAAGCCTGACGATGGGGCCCTATTCTAAATTTTACAACTACCTACTCCTCGATTCACCACTAACCCAATCGAGAAGGTGAATGATTCGACTTCTATCATCCATGGGAGGATGACATGCGGTAATGCTTTGAAATGGCTCTTGTCAGGGCTGTTCGTGTCTAACTAGCCAAGATTGATGAACTTCAGCCAGGCTGGGGTCATCCAAGCATTGTCCTACCACTGCAATATGGTAAGGATGAGGTCGATAATTTTTAATCAAATTTTTATTTCACGATGGTATTGTGGAGTAACATCGTTTGGTGTTCTAGGTGGGACAACTGGGCTATAACATTTTTTGCCAATCTGAGCTGGCGTTGGAGGAAAATGAGGAGTTGTGAGGAGGAGAGGACATGAAAACCCTCAAAGTATAACTTGAGTCCTCGCAATTATAGGTTGAGCAGTTAAATAAAAGGGTGGCCAAACTGCAAGAGCAACTCAACTCCAAGGATCAACAACTGGTCCAGGCGGTCGAGGAGTGGAGCCGCATGGACAACATAATAAAAAAGGCCCACCTAGATCTGCAAGTGAGTTACACTTCTGGTTGGGCTGCAGGCCATACAGAGGCAACCAATGAAGTGAGGGAGGCCTTCAATCGCCATGTCCCTAGGATGCACTGTGAAACGATTGAACAATTTATCCTTAGTATTGTTTTTCAAGATGCGAGCGTGGTCGCGTCGCTCGACGATGCTCGAGAAGCCTTCCATAGGTCTGTAAAGTAATTCGAGCATCTAGGATATACTTTTTGCCCTAAAGATAAGAGCAGGATAAGCTTGGCTCTGAACGAGAAATTAAAAACGTGTTTTGACCCTGGAGAGGGTAAAGATGAGTAGGCCCCAAGGACAGAAGCTGCAGCCGCTATGGTTGATGAGCCATCAACTGAGGCCCAAAAGAAGAAGGTTAAGGTCAATGCTAGACTGGAATAGTTGGCAAAGGAGTTCTCATTCATTGAGGACCTGGTGGCTTAATTGAAGAAAGAAAAGGTCCACGTGGCACAGTATATGCAGCGCTCGACCAACTTTAAGAACAATGTCATCGGGCTGTACGAACCTCCTCAAGCGGTCTTGCCGCTCACATATGCAGTGCCTGATTCAAACTCTAAATGGCTTGAAGACGAGTAGGCAGGGACTAGCCAAATCTAATTCAGTACTTATGTTGTCTTTTTTTTTTTTTTTTGATGTAACGACAATTAATCACTTGATGAATAAATATTGCTTTTCATTTCATTTTGTCTTGTTAAAGATAGTAATTGATTATTTTCACTTCTAATTAAATTGTTGTAACAATGTGGAGAGTAACTGATGAATAACTTGGTTACTGCTCTCATAGTTGAGAAAATTTAAAGATTGTTGTCAATTGAGTCGACTTGTTGTAGCCTTGTCTATTGCACGACCATTCAATTGCATCGTTGATTTTTAACACCTATTGGTCGACTACTGAGCCAACCACTGGATCTCTAACCCTGGGGTCAATAGGATCGACACAAGTTGATTGATTTCAATGCTAAGGCTGGGTTGCTGCTTCAACTGCAAGGGTCGACTCCGAGCATAGAAGCATGAAACCAAAGTGGCAGCATGGTGCTGCTTAATTGTCGCTTATGGGGTTGACTTGAGTGGTAGCACAAGCTATTTGTTTGTTGATGATGGGATCGACTTTGATTGGGGAGGTAAGAAACCATTTGATTGGCAGCGTGAGATGCTTATATGTCAACTACAGGGTCGACATGAGTATTAGCAGCATGAAGCCACTTGAGTGGTAGCGCTAACTGCTTGTATGTTAACTACGGGGTCGACATTAGTAGTGGAGGCATGAAGCCGCTTGAGTGGCAGCGCGAGCTGCTTATATGTCGACTGTAGGGTTGACATTAGTAGTGGCGGCATGAAGTCGCTTAAGTGGCAGCGCGAGCTGCTTATATGTCGACTGCATGGTCGGCTTGTTATAACAGTGACTCCAAATTATACCCATATTGCTGGAATTTTATTTGAGCTGACAGCTTTCAACAAGTAAATATAGCATGACTTCAAATGTAAAATTTCCTAAGATTGATTGCATTCCATAGGTGAGGGAGTTCTTCTCCTTGCATATTGGCCAGTTTATGAGCATTGTATTTTAATACTTTGACAACTATGTATGATCTATCCCATTTGGGGTCAAGCTTACCAACATTCTTGGAGACTTCAACTTTTTTGAGGGTGAGATCTTCGACCTTAAAACGGCATAACTTGACTCCTTTGTTGTAGTTCTCAGCCATTTTCAACCTATAACGTTGTATGGTATTATAAGTTTCTTGGCAACATTCGTCAATGGTTTTGAGGTCAAGTTTCCTCTCTGACGTGTTTCGCAGTGGATGAAAATGAATAACTCGAGTTGTGTGATGGATTAACTCCAAGGGGATTACTGCTTTTGACCCATAAACTAAGCTATAAGGGGTATGGCCAGTGGTTGTTTGAGGAGTTGTCTTGTATGCCCATAGCACGCTGGGTAGGTCGTTTGCCCAGCTCGAACTAGTGTCATATATCATCGCTTTCAGATGGTCGAGGATCATTCTGTTGGTCACCTCCGTTTGACCGTTCGATTGAGGATTGCCCACTAAAGTAAAGTGTTGTGTGATTTCCAAACCTTCGCACCAACCCCAGGTGCTTTTGCTCTAGAATTGAGTACCATTATCGAAAATAAGAACTTTAAGTAGACCAAAACGGCATATGATGTTCTTTCATATGAAACTCTTGATGTCCACATCCGTTATCTTTGGAACGGCCTCCGCCTCAACTTACTTAGTAAAATACTCGACTGCTAAAATTATGAATTTTTGATGTCCTGTTGATTTTGGTAGCGAACCTAGTATGTCAATTCCCCATTGATCAAAAGGCCTAAAAATTCAAACACTGACCATCGATGCTGCGGGTTGGTGTGGCAAATTCGAATGGACTTGACATGAAGGATATTTACACACATAATCCACTGAGTCTTTCAATAAAGTTGGCTAAAAGTATCCATACTTGATCACTTTGTGGGCCAGGGATCTTCCTCCAAAATAATTACCACATATACCTGCATGAATGTCTTATGACACCTTTGAAGCCTGATTGCGGTCGAGACACCTCAATATGGGGCCCGAGATCCACCTTTTATATAACTGACCATACTCATTGAGGGAAAAATTGGAAGCCTGACCTCAAAGGTGTCGAGCCTCGTTTCTATCTTCAGGGATGGTGTCTTGGCTTAAATATAGTTTAATCGAAGTCTGCCAAGAAACTATCTCTTCTTTAATGCTTGTTATCAAATTCTCATCGATTGGCATAATGGACTACTTTTCAGAAATCAAAAATGTGATCTTCTTGTCCCTCGTCCCCCTGACGGAGCTAGCAAATTTCAAAAGAGCATCTGCCCGCTCATTCTCTGATCTAGGAACTTGAGCTAGTGCAAAACTTCTGAATGATTATTGTAACCGCTTCACCTCGGCCAAGTACCAGCTCATGGTCGCGTCCTTAGCTTAAAAATTTCCACCAACCTGCTCTGCCACTAACTGGGAGTCTGTGTTTGTGACCAGGTGCTCAACTCCTCGCTCGAGTGCCATTCTCATTCTCACAAGAAGGGCCTCATATTCTGCCTTATTGTTTGTGACTGCATAGTCCAATTTTATTACAAAATCATATTTTTTTACCTCTGGAGAGCTGAGAGTGACACCTACTCCACCACCAGATGTAGTCGATGATCTATCGACGTGTATTATCCAAATAGGAGGAGCTTTGGGACTCATCTCGAGTAGGTCAACTTGCTCGTTAATAAAGTCAGTCAGGATCTGTACTTTGATGGCAGTTTGATGCTGGAAAGTAATATCGAATTCTTTCAGTTCGATTGCCCATTTGGTCAATCTCCCAGATGTATCCAGCTTTGTCAATACTTGCTTTAATGGTTGGTTGGTCAGCACTATGATAGAATGAGATTGGAAGTACAATCGCAACTTTCAAACCACAGTCACGAGTGCTAAAGCAAATTTCTTGATTTTCAAATAATTATGCTCTGGCCCATTGAGGGACTTACTGTGCTGAGCTGATCGATCGATGAGTACCGTCTCAAGTTGAGAACAGTACTGAGCTGATCGATGCCGTGGAAACTGCCAAATATACCTGAACTACTTTGCCTAGCTCAGGTTTTGCCAACATGGGGGGTGAGACCAAGTACTGTTTTAGTTCAACCAGCACCTGGTCACAATACGCAGTCCATTGGAAGTCCGCCTTCTTGGTTTTTCTGAGAATTTTGAAAAAGGGTAGACTCTTGTCGGTTAATCTTGCGATGAACTTACTTAACGCTATAATCTTGCTAACCAACCTCTAAACATCTTGAGCTGTTCTTGGAGGGGTGACATCAAGAATTGCTTGGATCTTTTGCTGGTTGGCCTCAATGTCTCTTTGACTGACCGTGTAGCCCAAATATTTTTCTCCCCGGACCCTAAACGTACACTTATTTGGGTTCAATTTTAGACCAAAGGCTCTCAATATCGCAAAAGTGTGATCCAAGTAGAGCAAGTGATCCTGAGCTTTTTCTATTTTGACAATCATGTCGTCGACATAAATCTCCATCAATTTACCAATTTGGTCTTTGAACATAAAATTGACTAGTCACTGATAAGTTGCTCCAGTATTCTTTAACCCAAAAGGTATGACCAGAAAATAGTATAGTCCATTTGGAACCACAAAGGAGGTCTTGTCTTGGTCCTCGTGAGCCATGAAAATCTGATGATATCCTTGAAATACATCCATCATGCTCAATAACTCAACTCAGCAATTGAATCAACTAATGAATCTATGCTAGGCAGGGGGTAAGGATCCTTAGGACACACTTTATTTAAATCCATAAAATTATTACACATCCGCGATTGCCCCTCATTTTTAAGGACCGGGACAACATTACAAAGCCAACAGGGATATTGAATCTCTATAATATAACCAGCATATAAGAGTTTTCTAATCTCATCTTCGATGATCTGTGTCCTCTCTACATTGAACGTCCTCATCTTTTGCCTGACTGGTTTGTACGAGGAATCAACATTAAGACAGTGTACAATGATGCTGAGGTCGATTCCCTGAAGATTTGATGCTTTCCACTCCAAAATGTCAATATTCTCTCTTAAAAAATCGACCATAAGACACTCCAAGTAGGGACCTAAGTTAGTTCCAATGTGGGTCGTCTTATCAAGGTTTCCTTGTTCGAGCTAGATGGTCTTAAAGTCCCCAACAGGCTCCACTCTGGTGTTTTCAAACATTCGCTTCTTGCTAGCCTGGAACTCCTTGGGTTCCACTATAGAGCCGTCCCCTGAGGTCTTCAGTTAAGGTCGAGCTTTCTTTTCATTTGACTCGAACAAGATGTTGTAACATCTCCAAGCCTCCTTCATATTGCATAAAAATTCCCCCGTACCTGCTGGGGTTGAAAACTTGACCTTTAAGTGATAGGTGGACACAATTGCATGAAAGTCATTGAGGGTAGGTCGACCTATGATGACGTTGTCGGCGAATGGAGCATCGACCACAAGGTAATTTATCATCAAAGTCCACCTTCTGGGAGTCTCTCCAAATGATGTTGATAGGTTCATTGACCTTTTCGGTATGATCTTCGATCCCCCGAACCCGATCAACAGTATGTGTATAGGTTCAAATTTTAACTGGCCCATATTCATTCTTTTTAAGGCAGATAGGAAGATTATATTGGCTGAGCTACCATTGTCAACCAGAACCTTGCGCACTTCAAAATTGGTAATCTCCACAGGGACTACCATTGGACAGTCTATTTTATGGAGACGTTCTTGCCTTCTAGGTGTGCCAAGTTGGCATCAGTAAATGAGATGGGCTCTGTACTCATTATAAGATGGAATATTATCTCGATGTGTGAGGCTTTGGCCGATTCAAGCCTCATTTGAGTTTATCTTCAAGCAAATTTTGAGTCCCCCTAGTGGGACCACCTGCTATCATATCAATGACTCTTTGATGGGTGGGCGATCTCTGTGGGTGGGTTTCTTTCCTTTTTCTTCCCTTCTAGGGCTAACTGAGAGTCCAGTTAATTTTACCCCTTTCGACCTGAGAGTCCACGGCTATGTACTTCTTGAGATGTCCTTGCCTGATTAATCTTTCAATCTCATCTTGGAGATTGAAGCATTCATCATTATCATGCCCCTTTTGCTTGTGAAAGTGGCAATATTTCTTGGATTTTTTCATTGTCTCAGTCTCCGTCAACTTTCTGGGCTTCTTAAGGAGGTTATCATACTGGATGCCATACAGGACCTCCCTCTTTGGGATGTTCAAGGGTGTATAGTCGTGGAATCGCTTTATAGGAGATCGACCTTTCACTTTTTATTTCTAGTCGTCTCTTTCTTTTTTCTTCTTGTTGACTTCGAAGGATCTGAATTTAAGCCTATTCATCTCCTCCTATTTCATATATCTCTCAGCCAGGTTGAGCAACTCCTCCATAGACCTGGGCCGTTTCTGCACTAAAGCGTTAGTGCACTCTTTGTGCTTGAGCCCTAAGAACAGTACATCGATCAAGAATTCGATCATAAAGTTATCAATCTTGAGGACCTCTGTGTTGAATCTGAGGAACTCTATGTTGAATCTGGTGAAGAAATCTTGAAGTGACTCCCTTTTGTTCTATTTTATGGTATGAAGATGGGTGTGGAGGAGTTTCGACTTTCGCCTGTTGGCAAACTAGTGCAAGAATTTATCGCACAACTGATCATAAGAGTAAATTAACGACAGCTCGAGCTTCACAAACCAGTCTAGTGCTATGCCTTGGAAGGTGGTTACCAGCATTTTGGCGTGTATGCACTCATTGTGTTTATACAACTACATCATGTGTTCAAACTACATGAGGTGTTCATTGAGGTCCATCAATCTATCATACCTCAACAGACCAATTGGAACCTTCACGTTGACAGTAATGTGCTCGTTGATAATACCTTGAACAAATGGAGATCCTCTCTTGCGTTGCGATCTCTGAGGGCGTTCTAAGTTGAGTGCTCTTTTAGTATTTCTCCTCGAGATCTCATTGAGGTGCTTATTCAACTGTTGAACTTGATGGGACACTTTCTCTCATTTTTCTCGATCCACCTGGTTGGCATTTCTGTCAAGGCATGGCCTAGCTCGCTCTAACCTGTCGCGCTGTAGGGCTCGAAAAGGTTAGGCAGCGAGATCCACAGATTTTTCCATATCATCGCGGTAATCATGCCTGGAGTGTTTAACCCTATCGCGCTGCTGGGCTCGATTAGGTCGAACGTGATCTATTGAGTCTGCAATCTCTTCCCGCAACTCTGTCCTTTTTCTCTCCTCTTGATGGCAGCTAGGACTGGTTTCACGGTGGATGGGCGATTGCTTAGATTCTTGGCGGCTGCAGCTATCTCGGAGAGACCTCTCTCCTGGAGGAGGTGGCTAAGAGGTGGCACTAGCAGTAGGGGCGGGCATGTGGTACGCCTATTTAATTCAGCGGATAGTTGGGCTGAAATTTGGGCAAATATTTGCTCACTTATCAGCTGCATTAACTGAGGCATAGTTAATGTCACCATTTGCTCTTGAGGGACGCTAGGGCCTGGAGCGTATGCACCTTGCTGGGGCAGAGGGGGAGGTGGAGATGTAGACCTCCTATTCTCCTTCCTTTCGGATGGGGCTTTGCATGTGTTAACCATTTTCTCGTTGCAATCTCGATGTTTCCCACAAATGATGCCAAAATGATGAGGTTGAAAATAGTTTAGAGTGAAATGGTACTATTTAGGGTTGATTTGACCAAAGAGGTCAAGTAATCCAACTTGTGTACTTCTGGAGGTCTGAAATCTGCAACAATCAACACACGTTAAACTAGTCGAGATGCCCTTGACTAAGGCACTTCGATGCTCAAATCAGTTCTGGTCGAGATGAGGTAATTGAACAGAATATAGAGAGCTTGTAGTGTATTTGGCATTACTTGGAGCGTGGTTACCTTTGAGGTATTTATAGCCTTCTCTTGGTGTGCGATTTGTCGAAGGTGTCCCTATTAGGTGAAGTGGGCTTTAATTCTCGTCGGGGGGTTAATGGTCATTCCAAATCTCGATACTATTTCATGTGGCACAATCTCCTATTTTTCAGGATGAATAGTACTTCTTGTAGGCACCTCTTTGTCCAAGGTGGTGATAGGGTTGGTGGCAACAACTATACTAGCAGTTACGTGTCATTAATGCGGAGGCATGATGTTCGACAAAATAATAAATCCGACGTGAATTTGAGTCAGCACGAGAGAAAAAGACCTGAGGTTGACAATGGTCAATCGGACCTAGCTGGTCGACCATTTAAGTAATCGACTTGGAACATGGCAGAACAAGCTAGAATAGGTGACGCGTCTCGTCGAGCCCAGTCGACAATAGTTTACTCGACCAAATAGTTGTTTTTAAATGGGTTAGCTCCAAAACTAATATTGGGCTTAGTGGGCCTGTTGGGCTTAATGGAACTGACATTGGGCTTTCTGTTAGACTATCTCATATCAAAATTATTAAAAAAAAAAAAAGACTTAAAAACAAACTCAAGTTATACTAACATAATTTGAGTAGTACAAATTTCTTATACCATTTACTCGTACATTTTCATTCTCAAAACATTCCATTTTACATTTTCTCTCTATTTTCATACCTATTTTCCCCCACATTATTACCTATATTTATTTTTTTATTTTCTCAGTACTTCTCAAACAACATTCATCACAAAATATTATAAATTTAAATTTAAATTCAAATTATAATATTATTTTTTCAAACAATTACACATCATATCATCAATTCAAATTCAAAAATTACACAATTTTTAATATAAAAACATCCAACATCTAAATATATCTTATTTTACAACTTTATAAACCTACAATTTTAAACAACACATTCAAACGCAACTTCATTTTCAAAAATACATTTTCTAACTAATTTTTTACTATATATTTTCACTAAAAATAAAAATGACTTTAGAGAATGAAAATAATCGGGCCTTTATCTTTTTGCTTTCTTGGAAATGTCAAAACAAAAATGAAAACCCACCAAAAATATAAATTAATAACATCATATTTGAAAAAAATATTGAGTTGGTTCCAATAAATGGTTACATGGCACAAATTAAGTCAAGCCAAGATCAATTTTTTAATAATTTGGGGATTGAAATGAAGAAGTATATCATAGTACCAACAAGCAAAAAGTTAGTCAGATTTCGTGTGGAATTTATATTATGAAAGACATTAAGATTTCATCAAATCATGCTACTGTCTAATCATAAGACAACCATATCAAGACATTATTACAACTTAAGAGGCTCAAAAGTACAAATTCTGATGAGGTTGGTTTAAAATCTTATTGTAAAATTCTGCAAGAATACTATTATTGTCTTTGCGGCTGGAAACAAAAATAAAATAATGGAAAATAGAGGTGTGCTACTTAGGACTGTCAATTGGTTAGATTTGAATCGAATTTATCATATTCGATCTGAAATTTTTATAAAATATTTGCTAATCAGTATCATATCCGAATTCGATGGATATCCATAACACAATTAAAAAATCAATCCAATTTATTTTTTTCTTTTGAATTTTATAAAAATATTATATTTATAAAGTAAATATATGTCATATTTGAATTTTTAAAAACTTTTTATTATATATTAATCTAAAAGTTAAATATTTAAATACTAATTTTTTTTATTTTACATTATATTAATGTATAAATGAACTATTATATGTTATTATATTTGACATTTTATCAATATCCCTACAATCTTTTACATTAAAAACTCAATATTAATAATACAATATAGAAGTTAATATAGACATTAGGTCAATATAATATATAGATTTTATTTTAAATTTTTTATTAATATTATATATAAAAATATTAAATTTTGAATTCGAATTTTTAACGGATCGAATTGCTTAATTTCATATTTAATTCACTTATTTCAAATTATGAATATTTATAATTTGATCTGATTCATCAAATATTTTAATTGAATAACAAATCCTAAAATTCATATTAAAATTCGATCTATTAACAGACCTAGACAGCTGCTCAATGGACTTTCCAATCTTTCACAGGCCCAACTTCCACTCGGGCTGGTAGCCTCTAGAATAATGCCACGGACTACGGCCCGGCGCCACGGCCTGATCGATCTATTATTTTAATCACATCTACAGGGAATGCGTTGCACGGCCACGGCACAACGATTAATCTGGATACGGGTTGGCGAAGAAATGAAAATTCGAATCCAACCGTCGAATTGAACGGGATTGGCCAAACAAAAAAAGTTGAATAATTCGTACTCATTCATTAACAATGCAGCTCTTTTAACAAAAATTATTCGATTAATTATATACTGATCATGTTCATGAATTCATTCAATTTTAATTAATTAAATCGAGTTGGGAATTAATTAAATCGAGTCGGGTTAATTTAAAAATTAATAAATAGTAAAATTTAAAAATTTTAATAGATTGTCCAACTGAAACCACTCTCACTCCTATATTTTGATCGTATGTTATTAAAAAATTTGGAGTCTATTTCAAATTTCATGCTTCATCATCAAATCAAGTTATGCTAAATGTTGAGGGGGGCTAATGGATATTTCTAAAAATAGTGGATTATTTCTTATACATAATTTTAAAAAACAAGTAAATGATACCTAATACTACTATACGCAGAATACTTCTAATGCTCTTAATAAATAAACAAATATCTCAAACACTTTATAGTTTGTACATTGTTATCCGAGCCATTTTGATACGACACGATTCAACTTGATGATCTGATTGATTCAAATTTTTAAATTTTTATTTAAGTATTAAGGATTTTTACTAACCCACCCTAGCAATCCCAACTTAATAATTTTCGTTCGTTCACTTCTTTTTAATTACTTGGCCTGTAGTGTTATCTAGTTCACTATTTAGATATTAATATGTGGTTTTAAAATTAAATCGTTTTATTTTTAATGAATTTGTAATTGATAGTCAAGGCTACAAAAATAATACTTGAATTGATATAATCAATCTAATCTTAATATGAAAAGTTATGTATGAATGTAACACTCATAACCTTCGATTAGATCCATTGTTATTAAAGCTTCAATAAATAAATATCTTTATTTTAAAAATAAATTTTAACTCTTAATAAATTTAGCCTACGAGCTATGTGTTCAATTTCAATTCCATCAATTAAATCCTAACTTTAAGAAACACATTCCCGAGCTCAAGTCAAAACCCAATTTAACATTGGCAATCCAAGAATCCTTGGGAAAAATTTAATCAAAATCAAGATTTTCAATGGATAAATAAAAAGATTAATGTGGAAAACCAAATTAACTTGAATACCTAGAAAATTCTAATGGTGCGATCTGTTTGACCTTATTATTTATTCTCTGCGCTGAAGTACACAGGGAATCCGTACGGCGTACTTGGCCATATATGACAAAAGGCCAATGGGTAAGGAGGTATCATAATTCTCTGTGGGACCCACATGGGGACTCCTCCCACGTGGCGCAGGGTGCAAGTGCCAGGCTATTTTTCCCTTAATGGAAATCACACCATTGAATTACCAGAATTTATTGAATTGGAATTCCCAACAAATTAGTTAATTCCATCATGTGCTCACATGATGTGTACAGTGTGTGTCGCGCGCTTCTAGTTTATTTCCAACGACTTCTAATTACACCAATAAAAAACAATATATTAATTATACTATGATTTATTTTTTGTGAATTTTTCTCATATGTACAAATTAAAAAGTTATTGAAATTAACAACTTTAATTATAACGAAGAAAAATTTGGAGTCTTAATACGAAGTCGAGAGTTAGTTCATAAGTTAAACTCCAACCTATTTAGCCTTTGAATTTCGTAAAAATAAGGATAAGAAAACCTAAGTCATAAAAAAATTGTTAGTCATTT
Organism: Jacaranda copaia; assembly: GCA_014898725.1. Taxonomy (NCBI): domain Eukaryota; kingdom Viridiplantae; phylum Streptophyta; class Magnoliopsida; order Lamiales; family Bignoniaceae; genus Jacaranda; species Jacaranda copaia. The sequence goes on from JACGDI010004598.1 coordinate 127,589, forward strand.
TTTGTTTAAATTTTTATTTAAAAATTATAGTGCATTGACAACAAAAATACGGAGATGCTGACACAACATTGAGCGAATTCATCATAACTCATACATAAGAGAATTATAACATAAAAAATGTTGAAGGTATTAATATTTATAATCAAATATAAAAAATTCAATTATATAAATTATTGTCCTACTAATGCATGTAGTGACTGATTTTGTTCTTTAATTAAAAACAAGAATTATCTCAAGACCCCCAACTCTTTTGATGTGGATTAAGATTTGATTTTATCAAATTAGAAGCATTTAAATTTAAATTCTATTATATGCATGGATATTTATTTACTTTTAGGGGTTGCTGATAATCGCTACTTATAATAGTTGATGAATAATATTTTTAATTGGTATGTGATACAATGAACTTTTATGAAAAAAAGAAAAAAAAAACATTTGGTCATTAAATCTAGTGGGACTTCAACTTAATAATTGGACCCAATCACCACATTTCCATGGTTAGGGGTGTAAATAAGATGAGGCGATTCGCGAACAGTTCAAACTCGTTAGTTAAATAAGTCGAGCCGAGCTCAATAATATTCAACTTGAAAAACTCGTGAATTTAAACAAGTTTTTTTATATTTTGTATATATAATTATATATAACAAGATCCATAAAAAAATAAGTAAATAATAATAATAATAATAATAATAATAATAAATTTGTTCGTTATTTTTAGAAAAATAATAATTTATTTTTGAAAATTTACAATTATAAATTTTATTTTGAGCTTAAATAAACTAGAACTAATTCAAACTTATATATATTTGAATTCATCCGAACTTATATTAATCGAGCACTTTTGTTTTCCTATGATGAGTCGAGCTCAATAAGGTTCGTTCAAACTCTTGTTTATTTAATGAGTTGGGTTTGAATTTGCTAGATTCAAATTTGACTCAATTCAACTTATTTACACCTCTATTCATAATACATAAACTAGGCTATAATTTGAATACCAAAAACAATTGAATTTCAAATTAAAAACATATGTATTTTAAATAAAATGAAATGTGATTTGACAAGGTCTATGATGTTAACAAAGGTTTGATGATTGTATATCGGAAATGAGGGGACAAGAGAGGCAAGGGATGGGCCCAACCCTAGCAAACAAACGGCAATTGTCCGATTATGGACCCATATATGAGCTGGATAGGACACACCCATTTTCAATGCCTCAAATCAATGCGTATGGGAACAAACATCTTTTGTACTCATCGCCCTTATTAATTCTTGGACAGATTCAATTTTCTAAACAGGTTCAATGTAATTCCAACAGGGATTTTATTAAAACTTGTTTCCATTCAAATCATACGATTATGACTTATGAACAACGATAGGTAATTGATTATTACTTTTTTCTCTTTATTCGTAGATTTGCATAATTGGAAGTGGAATAGGTTCGACTAAGTCAACACCATATGTTTATAGCTTGTTAAATATTAGATTTCTTTAGATTTTGCTAGAGTGAAAAATTAATTGAGTTTAAATAAATATGTTCTTAAAATTTATCGAATTATTGTAATTCAGCTTGACTTGAGTTATAAAAAATTATTGAATTTTATGATTGATTGATATTACACATTATTATTTAACTATTGTAATTGAAACCCGACAATTTTATTTTACATCAATTTAAGAATTTTAAATATGGGCCTCTAGAGAAACTCCAATAATTTTTACTTCATACAATTTTGAAACTTTAAATGGGTTTGATAAGGACATTTAGGTTTTAATTTTGGAACATGAACTTGGTTTTTCTCCCCTTAATTTGCCGGCACAGGGGTTGAACTTTAAACCTATCATTTATACATGAAAGGACAATGTTACTCAACTAATTAATTATTAGGAGTACATGATTTGAACTTAAATCATTAAAATATTCTGTTTAGGGAATATGTATTTATGTTCTATTTATGTAGAATATGTATTTATGTTATGTGTATGTCAACTATTTTATTTTTATCTAGATATACAATATTCTTAATTATTCTTATTACTTAAAATAATGGTATAACATTAATAATGCTGTATGCTTTAAATGTAAATAAAAACTGATATATAAGCACGTTTCAAATTTTTAATCTTTTAAAAGTTAAAATATGCAAAAGTAAATTTAGAAAATAATGAATTTGTTACATTTTTTTTCATATTTAAAAAGCTCAATGATATTATAATTTTCAAAAAAAAGTATCATGTTAGTGTTCATTAAATTACAAAGTGGGTCAGTACATTTATTACATCTATCCATCGGTATCAAGTTTGATATATATGTCGGATTTTGAATTCAGAAAAATCTTGATGATTCGGGATTACTCTACCTATTGTTGTTTCCATATAAAACACAACTGAACCGTCAATTTTACTATTTAGGGCCAACACATTTAATAGATCTATCCGTCGGTATGAAATTTGAGATATATGTTGAGTTTTGAATTCAAAAAAATATTGATAATTCGGGATTACTCCACCTATCATTAGTTCCACATAAAACACAATTGAACCGACAATTTTACTATTTATATAAATAATTATGATTGTTTTGAAACTAAAAACACTTATATCCATACCTTATCAAGTACTATTAGTTTTCTTCATTTCCTTTCCTTTTTTTTTTTTAATTTCTTAAAAAATTGTGATACATCAATGCATAGTGTACATAGACAAAACTTTCCCAACATGAGCAATATTTTGTTTTGAGATCAAACAATTTGCTTTGGCCAATTAATTTGTAGTCACATTTTGGTTGCTCTACGACGAGTGATCCAAGAGTAGCAGCACATGATGTGGTGTCGGCATTTAACCTTTGACTGAGGGACGAAGAAACCAAAGCCCCATCAACGCCTCATGCTCACTGCACACCACAACTGGTTTGGCAGTAAAAAAAACCATAATATAAATTATCATTATTATTATTTCATCATTTTTAAAAAAAAAATTAAAATCAAGTAATCTAACATAGTAATCCACGTCTTCTTGCCAGATAAACCCTGTTTAGATCAACGTGTGTCTTGCACTAATTCCTAAAAATCTTCATGTGTCTGATGACACACACACTCGTGTTTTTCTCTTTCAAATTCATTGAGAATTGCCAAATATACCTTAGTTTCTTTTACTGCAAGATTTGGACCCTTATAGCAATTTACTCGATCCCTTTCAATAACATCCTCATCTTTATCAAAATTAAATTCAATATTTTTCTCCATATTAGTTCATTATTATTTTTCACTTCTCTAATATGAAACCCTCCCTAACTTTCAATTATGTGATTAAGGGGATTAACTGGTTAGAGAACACGACTATTCTTCCTGTGGAAAGATAAAATCGTCCCTTTCACTGGTTGAGCTCTTAGTTTAGAAGTCTTCATCAACAGATTATGAAGCACCCCAGTTTGGTTGTTCACCATTACCTGACTTAGAAAGGTATAATTCGGAGTTTCTGTTCGAATTCATGAAATTAAGATCCATTTTTCTGAGATATTATTGCGTAGAAATTTTATATTTATAAAAAAACATCTCAACAAGTGAAAAAGGGGCAAAAAGCTTATGAAATGTTTAAAATTTTTGAATTTGTTTGGAGTAAAATAAAATTTAGTATCGTTAGATATTATTATTTTGTATTTCACATTACAGATGTACGCCAGGCATAAAAAATGAGAAAAGCATGCATCCATAAAAATTAAATTGAATGATATTAATGATATATATAAATAAAATCAATATTTATTAGAGGAAAAATTATTTCTAATTCAAAATTCGGTGGTCGGGGGAGTTAAGAATGAACAAGAACTGAGCATTGGAATTAAATAAGTTACAAAGAGACTGCGAGCCCAAAACTAGTAGCAGTATGGTAACAGAGTAATAGTTAAATTAAGCCCAAGAAGGGATTTATAAGGTTGAAACTTGAAATGTGTGCGCACGTGCATACATGTGTGCAAATCTGTTGGAAAATTCTGAAATGCCGTATGCACACGTGCAGACATGTGTGTGTGAGTGCGTGTTTATTTGGAGTGGAGAGGAAGTGAGGGCATGTGAAATTTCACATTTAAACACACACACACACTCACACTCACACACTACACTAGTAAAAAGAGTAGTCAGTAGTTTCCAATGCCCCACGGGGCTCCCCAGTTTTAGTAAAAAAGAGTCGGAATTAGACATTTTAATTTTTGGAATGAAATTTATTTTTATAAAATATGAAGAATAATTTTATTATTTTTTAAAATTTAAAATTTAATAAAAGTATAAATTTATAGGAGGTCTGACTGTTCCTATCAGCCCTTCCTCGCTGGCTTTGTCCCTGAGGCCAGTACAATTAGGAGACATAATATGCTATTTTAAGGATTAAGATGCACATCGGTAAAGAATCTGATGCACAGTTAGTTCAGTTTAAGTACCACTTGCACTTAAGTACACCACTAATATTTCTTTCTTCAGGCAAAAAGAAACAAATTTTTTGAACATCTAGCAGTCAAACTGAGTTTTTGACTGGCTGCATACCATATGTGTTTTCTTGATCCTTTCTCTTTATTTTGGTTTTCCTTTTACTTTTTTTTTAAGAACTGGGCACATAGTACTAAATTAGTATTATTTTATGTTGATCTAATTTTGGAACTCACACTTAGAATATATGATCGCAGTGTGGAACAATATATTAATACAGAAAGAAGGGTGTTGTTGAATATTCTATACAAATATGATAGACCAAAGTGGAAGGAATTAAGCAGAGAGCAACTTTTAAACAACCCGACTTGAGTAGTATGTGGATAGGAATTTTAGATTCTCTATTTTATTTTTTGATTTTGATGATGTATGATAAGTGTACTTACTTTTGAATTCAACTATTTTTACATTTAATATACTTAATATCTATTTAATAAATAAAATGAGAAATGCAACATGCATGGTACAGAATAGAGAATCCAAACTCATAAATAAATGGCATTCTTTCAGCCAAGATGTGGTAGTTGTAGCAAAAATTAGTCTATCGTTTTTTGTAAATTTCTTGGTTTAGTTAGTGTGATTCTTTTTTTGTTTTTTCAAATTAATGAGAAAAATTATGTCGCTCTCAATATTTTTTATTTTCTATTTTTTTTCACCTTGGCTGACATGCCATGCAATTGAGATGTCCTTATTTCATTTAAAAAGTTGCATGGAAGAAACCAATTTCTCTAAGTATTTCTAGCATGTTAACGAGTACTTCACATTTTTAATGTTGAATGACTCGAGAATTGACTGGAGTTTAAGAACATGTAAACATTTTGTCTTCTAATACAATAATATCATAAAGTGAAATACTATCTTTCATAATGATATCATAAAATGAAATGCTAATATTATTGTGTAATACGTACAAGCAGACAACGTACAATATAAAAATTGGACAAAGCTTGGATTTAGTGATGGAAGAGTGAGCCAAATCATGTTTAATTTGGGATGGAAGATACGAATAAAGATTCACACGAAGAAAGTTCGCTGATAGAGTGATGGATAGAAAGGGCATTATTAGAGGAAGAAAGGGATAGGTGTCCAAATACTGGGGAAAAGAAGATGGAGAGTGTACCCCGTTTTGTCATGAGCCTACACAGTGCCTCGCTGTCTTGCATGTGAACCCCCTTTGCCCCTCCCTCTCTTTCCCCATACATTCCCTCTTCCTCAACCCCCAACCCTCCACCCCACCCCACCCCACCCATCCTTAGTATATACATACATTAATTGATCATAATCCTTTGCATACAATTTAAACAGCCCAACTGGCACTTTCTGATTCATTCTTGGGAGGGAGTTGAACTGTGTACTTCAGGACAAAACACTTGTAGGATTATTACAGCCTGATTATCTTCACGAGAAAAAAAATTCCCACATTCATACTATATATTTAGTAGTACACAACACAAAGAAGTCAAGAAATATATACACAATGGATTACCTATTCGCAAATCAAGAATGCAGCAGCGGGTGCGAGTCCGGCTGGACTGTGTACTTGGAGCACTCTTCCATTTCTCCATATAATCAAGAAACTGATTATCTTGATGCAAGAAGAAATGGGGTTTTTACTGAAGCCAAAAGATTAAAAGAAGAAGAAAAAGAAGAAGAAGAAGAAGAAGAAGAAGAAGAAGAGGATGAAGATTTGTCCATGGTTTCCGATGCTTCATCTGGACCTCCACATTTGCATGAAGAAGAAGGCTATGGTGGAAATGAAACAAATGCGTGCTTCTATCATTCCCCAATTGATGCTAGAAATAGTTCTAACAGGAAGAAAAACAGAGAAAATCGACGTAGAAAGGTTCAAGATCAGTCCTCTTTGCTTGACGACACCGCCAGCTCTCCCTTCTTCGACTTCTCCAATGCAAGATTATGTCAAAATGCCATTAATTTCTTCAACTTATTTTACAGTCAGATTGTCTCAGTATGTTTATGCAATCTTTGATTTCTATGTTGTGCAGAAAAGTTTCAGCCTAACAAGAAACCAGCCCTCAGTGGAGAATGTGTTGGAATATTCACAAGGCTACTCTACAACTCAGTTTGAAGTATGATATATTGCTATTATTTTTGTCCAAAAACTTTAAATTTGCTTCTTTTTTATAATTTTAAGTTACTTTTAATTTGAATAGGTGAGACCTCCATGTCAGGAGCATTATGATTTCTTCCAGTCTTCGCCATCTGGAAATCAACTGCAGCAGAACCAGTTGAGTATTTTATGGTTTTTGGAGTTTTGCTTATACTATTTGACAATTTTAAGGTATTGTGAATTCTTATGTATTTTTTTTTTTTGGGTCTGAATTTCTAGCAGGTGGTTTGAAGGAAAAAGATGGTGATGCCAAGAAACGAGCTCAATGTTGAAAAAGAGATGGACAGGAGGTTTTCAACAGGCAAAAGGGAGCTGAATCTTAAAAGGGATTTTGTTTTCCCCTTTTCTTCTTTTCTTCTCTCTTCTTCTTTTGTAGCTGTGAGTGCAGTGGGAAACAGCTTGAAAGAGAGAAAAAAGAGGAAAAAGAAAAAAAAGAAAGAAAGAAAGAAAGAAAACAAGTGGAAGTTGAATTTCATTTTGTTAAAGATTCAAGATTTCTTGTCTACAAATAATGGCAACAACTGAGCTATTTTGCTTTTCTGGTGAATGAATTTCAATTCATATGGAGCCCCCCATGCTCCCTTTTGTTTCAGCATAAAAGGTCTCCAATATTTTGTCCATCTTAAGTGTATTTCAAGAAATAAATCAATCTGAAAATTAACGAGGATTCTCTTCAAGAGAAACCGTGATAACTGTCAGAAACCAAGATTTATTTAGTATCAGCCAACAATAATTGTCAGAAACTAAGATATGTTAAGTGGGCCAATTATGGAGAAAATCTATCTTATGGACCATAACAAGTGCAAATCCTAGTGAATATAACAAGTGCAAATCCAACTGAATAGGGTTCTTGTTTATGATATGAACCAGCAGAGTTAATGCTCCCAACAGTTCCTGGACCATAACAATATATTACTCTTAGGAACTACTTTAGTTCTTCTATTTGTAGGGCAAAATCTTGGTAAAAAGACTAGGTTATAATGTGGACAAAGACCTAATTGTCTGTTAGTGATGGTGTCCAGACAAGGCTCCACCTATAATAGTTGTTTTACTTTAGATAACAAAGTGGAATTCTTGGAGATTTATAATGTAGGAATTCAATAATGTGACAAGATTGAGAAAAGTTGTAATCCTAGGTGATGGGCAGTCAGAGGAGGGGGAGAAGAGCCAAAATATATGTTGGAATATTTCATATGCATCTTTATGACCCTTTTTCGAAGTGCAGAGATCCTGCCTGTGATCTTCCTGACCTAATTCAACATCCTCTATTTATTTTAATGTGGCCTATTTTTCCCTCATTTGGAGGTGTCCTCCTATTAGAGTTCATATATGTCTCCTTAATTTTCAATGCATATAATTCTAGAAAAGGGGCTTTCTTGCTTGTTTAGTAAAGTTCAACTCTTGAGCCAACTCACGACGATATTGAGTTGACAACCGAGTTAAAGGGCTTCCTTGCTTGTTTAGTAAAGTTCAATTTTTGGGTTAACTCACAATGATATTAAGTTGATAGCTAAAAAAGATGCAGCATTTAGGTGATCTGCTGTAGCAGGTAAAAATGCATTATGCATGGGAAGAAGTAGAAAAGAAAGATGAATCCCTACAAAAGACACAATGATAAGAAATAAAGAAGAATTAATATGGGAAGTAAAGCCAAGAGAGCCTAACAAACAAAATACTATATTATGGTATAGATGATTAGACTGTTTTTTGATTTGCGGTGAATTATGTTGGATAGGATCAAAAGGGTATGGAGGAAGACATTTTTGTCTTGCCAACAGCCATCAAAACATTGTCCCCAATCCCTAGTGAAACAGAGGAAAAAAAAAGATTTAAACAATTATCTTTCCTATATGTCCAAAATTAAATTTTCACCCAGGACTGTTCCCAATCCTCAGGACAACACTGTTTCTCTTCACACAAACTGTAAATAATGGCTTCTAGTTACTCCTTATCTCTGCAAGTTTCCCATTTTCCAGATCTGTAGCTATTAACTTCTTACAGCTGCATTTCTTACAGGCCCACAGGCATGTGTTTTGGATCAGTGAAGCTGAAAAATGTACTGCAGTCCAGCACTAGATCACACCAGTACTTTAGGCCAAAAACAGGAAACTCAATCCACCTTATATCCTACCAATTTTACTCTTCTCTAAGTTGCCAACTTTTCTAACATATCTATCTTCAGATATGAAGGCTCAACTGTTTCAAGATATTGTCCCATTGATATGAACATAATGAGTGATTTTACCTTGAAAAGGTGCCTCGAAGTGTGAGAAAGGAGGAATAATTTATAAACTATTTTAAATTTTTGACTCCTTCTAACGCAGGACAAATTGCTAAAAATTCTCATGGAGTCAAAACACAGTAACATCATTAAACTTTTCCGATTCTTGTACTTTTCACTTTAACATATGTATCATGTTCCAAACAGATGAATGAATGGAGTTAAAACACAATAACATCATTAAACTTTTCCGATTTTTGTACTTTTTACTTTAACATATGTATCATGTCCCAAACAAAAGAATAAATGAATAGTACCATATAAAAACTGAGAAGGACATAAAATCTACCCTATGTCCTACCAATTTTACTCTTCTCCAAGTTGCCTAATGTTCTAACCACAATGCGAATAGGTGCTAAAAGTCGAACATTAGTTAAACATAGTAACATCATTAAACTTTTCCACTTCTCGGCCTTTCACTTTAACATACATGCGTATCATGTCCGAAACAAAAGAATGATGAATAGTAGCATATAAAAAACCAAGACGGCCATGATAATAGTAATAATAATTGATCAGGATGTGGAGTGCTTTTGGATGGAAGTATAGCAATTCTATAGAGACAGCTGTATGCCATCATAAAGGGTTGTGGCAGGTATTAAGAAGCTTGATGACATGAGTCACACAGGACCACAAATCAACTTGATTATGATTGAGCAAAGCACAAAGTGAAAGGGTGGGGGGATTGAATCAAAAATTAGATACAGTGCATGAGGGTGGACTATCTCTCAGCAATCATCCATTATGCATGGGGATCCCGTATGGCCGCAGGAGCTACCCCCATCCCATGTTCATAAATTGGGAATACCTTTGTTGTTTTGTTTGGTGGTGTAAAAGTTTTGAGATCCCTTTGTCTTAAATTATTCAATACTTCAAAGTGTACTTTTACCCTTTCCTAACAAATCTTACATCTTTTACCTTGCCATTTTTTCATGATATCTACTAAATAAGGCAGATATGTCCTTAGTTTCACCGAAGTAGCAACTTCAGAGAGTTCTGTAATAACAAAATATTAGCTCCAAGCCCTCAAATTCAGACATATAAAGAAAGACAATAAAAAGTCCAATAAAAGCATGAAAAATTTCTCAAAATATGACCAATAACTCAATATGCTTAAATACGAGTCCTCTAGTGGTACTACTTACACAACTTCAACTGATAAAATGCTGACTCTCCTTTTCTAATAGGACTATATATTAGTAGAAACCATTCATTTGCATCTATAGAGGATCATGGGATTGCCACCGGAAAATCATGGTAGAACATTCTTTAGGGCTGTACTCCAGAGGGGTGTGTCCTGTGCCCTACAATGGTGAGCAACATTATGCTTCTTTTCTACATTTTTTTTCTTTAATATTTTCCCCTTCTTTACATTAATCACATGAAAGAGCGGAGACAAAATTTTCTATCCTTTATTGTCGTGAAAGTGAGATAAGAGCCATTCTCTTGGTATCTTATGGTGAACCTATGCGAAACAAATTTAAATGTCAAATGATAGAAATTAGATTTTTGACATTAATCTTAGGCAATTGAGTGGTCCTAAAAGAGATTGTAAAAGATTCTGTAGACCTACCCTGCAACCTGCCCATTGAGTTTCCAAGGTCTCCAACTATCATCAAGTGTTAGATCAAGGGAATAAATCCATTTTAGAGTACTAATATAAGGCACCTTCATGTCATGATCGTCACTGCAAAGAAAATATGCAGCAGTAAGTTAGTACACAGCTAAGCTATTTATTTGTATTTTTGTTGTTTCAGCTAGACCTATAATGAATTGAATAGTAACCAAGAAGTGATGTGACTAACTTATAAACCAAACCATGCTATCCTTTTTTGGCAAGAAGGAAATGATACTCAGCACAACTGACTGCATCCTTTTCCATTGCCATGCTCTCATTGCATCTCGACCATTTTTCTTTCGTCCCCTGATTGTTCAAAGTTCATACATACATTATTTGCAAATCAATACAAATTTTTACCTTCATTGGGATATTGGAGGATAATTTAAGTATTGATGTAGCACGGAACTGGAATTAGGGTCTTTTTTAAAACTAGTAAGACTCAAGCTTATGCTCAAGGAATGCGCTTGCGTAGAATCAAAGCTCGGGTTGTAAAAATGATTATTTAGACACCTTTTTGGCTTTGGAAGTTGGTTTTAAGAAATTAAGTCTTTGGTAAGCTTCAGTCCACTTGATTTGGAGATCCCATTTTGAGTAGGCTTAAGTTGGTAGGCTCATTGGCTACTTTTTTATTTAATTATTTTGACCTCTTATTTGGTTTTTACTTTTTGCTCTTAGATTCCTAATGTGGCATATCAAATACATATATTGTCAACTTACCTCTCGAACACCAAGTGCATTTTTGACAATTAGATTATTTGCCCAGTCTTCTGATATCGCACCATACATATCTTGTAAGTGAAAAAGCAAGCTAAGTGAACTTCAAATGTAAATAATAAACATGTATATGTCCTTATTTGTTGAAATTAAGAGTAAGAGAAGAAATTATATGGCAGGGCACCAGCATCGAGCTTGAGGATGGGACGATGACGTCAATGGTAGTGTCCTTTGAAACTGTTTGATCCCTTTTCATAAGATTGGTTTTAGAACAAACAGGGTCCTGGATTTGATAAAAGTTTATACCATCAAGACACTGGATGATAGAATTATGATGGTTAGCACAATCGTTATGACAAGTAGGAAGGGCCACCCGCAAGAACCTAGATATCTCCAAACACAAAGCCCCTGCAAAAATTCACAAGATTTTACCTCATTGATGACTTGAACAGCAGATTTGCGTTGAACGTTTGTTATATTTGGATTCACATGCTTGCAATTACAGCTTTTTTCAGCTTGCTGAAATTGTGTCAATCAGCATCGAGCATCTTAATTTCTAGCAAATATTCAAAGATTACATATTTGACAAACATACATAGAACATAAAGTGCAATTGTGACAGATGTCTCTAGTTGAATAGTAGGGGATATAGCTTTCTTTTAGGCATTTGATTTGTTTCCTTCATATTTGTAGAAGTCCAGGAAAATTGATAATTGAGTGGAGTTGACAATTAGTATTTGGGCATGGATACATGCTAGATAATTTTATAGGTGAACATTCCCAGATTTCCCAAGAAACAAGGTTATTACAACATAAAAGTTAGCGGGAATTAAACTACCTTCGCATATTCATCCGATATAAGTCCCAGGCTGTGAGCATATAGCAATCTGTCATTCTCAGCCCCATGGGTAAAATGTCCTTGGATTGCCAATAAAGTACCCCTGTTTGAAGATAACAAAAGGTTCAGTCATTCGAAAGAATAAAGATCAGAAAAAGCAAAAGCACATAATAGAAATAGTCATAAAAATAGGAAAAATTCACATTTGGAGAGACATTTGTGGTAGGATCCCTCTTTCATTAGCTGTGATGACATTATCAGTTAAAGCTTTTCAATCAATCCTGATGGGGAAAAAAAATGAAGAAGAAGAGAAAAACAACATAAATAATATGAAATTTAGATCTTAATCATGACTACCTTTTGATATCTCCCAAGCAACCATTGGAACTTATGATTCTCCTTGAATATATAAGTAATTTTTTATTGCATTTTGGTTGTAAAATTTAGACAAACTAGTAGAAGTTTGTAAAGTAAATACGTTGTAAGAGTTTGAACCTTTGTTCCATGAATATGGATTCAGGACCAGCAATGGTAAACTCTGTCTAAAAGTCAAAGAGTTGAATGTGATTGGACCTGCAAAGGATGTTTGGCAAGAGGTCCATCAAGGTGATTTCTACAATAATAGGTCACCAAGAACTCAGATATCTGGTGGACATGTATAATATGCCATCTATTGGTGAAAAATTTATATCCAAACTTAGATACTTAATCCTAGTACATCCATGCCACATAGACGAAATCAAATTACATAAATTGCATGTGCCAATTGAAAGTCCTAGTATTTTCATTATTTTCAATTTCTTTCTATGTTGAACTTTTACGTTTTTTTGGCGTTCTAGGCAAAACGGTCTACCTAATGTTCATTTAGTATAGTTACAGTAGGGAAATCTGATACATTTGCTATTGCTTAATACATGAAAAGCACTAGACAAGGAAGACTTTGCTGGACCGGTGTGTTGCATAAATATCAGGCAAAAAGATACTAGTCTGTCCATTTTGAACCCAACCTACTCGGGTCCGACCCCCAACCCGGTCAGGCAATTTGCCACCTCTACATGTGTGATCCAAATACAAAACCCGATGGGGCAGTGTATCTGATACTATAGGCCCAATAGAAGTGGTGGCAATACGGAGTTGTACCCAACTTAAAAAATCCATCCTTCAACAGCTTAGAGATAGAGGCATTAAAATTTACTGGAAGTTCAGACATGCTTCAGGCGAAATATACACAACCCAGTTTTGATATTCTGCAAATGCTTCATTTAAATGAGGAAATGAATATGTCTTCACCTGGGTGTTTCGGAAGATAAGCTTAAGGAGTTGAATGAAGCTCTAACACCCCTAAATCCACATCTAATTTATTCAAGTCTGTACAATTCGACCACAATCGATTCATGACTTGGAAAATCTCATCTATTAATGGACCTAACATACTTCTTTCATCCAGCTGAAGCCACCTCAGAATAGTCGGTTAATCATGTGACAGTCACCTATAAATAATTCAATTCAGACATTTACGTAATCCCAACAACATAACCTATTTTTTCGTTCAGGATTTTTAGGTTTGAACTATCATCTAGCTCAACTCATATTATGTCAAATGGCTAATATCCAAGCAACATGCAAACCTTACACTATCAAAAAACAAGAAAATTGCTATGAGATTAATTTCGTCGCTATGGCTACACAATATAGCTACAAGTTTGTGTAGCAAGTGCAATTTTTTTAAATAACAAGCAACAAAACTTATAAAGTATCAATCGATAGTCTTACTCATCGGGAGCACAATGGATCAACCATACATTATTACTAAGAAAATTAACATATATATATATATATATAAAGACTAATCGTTAGCTAGAAATTGGTCACAACAAAGCTTAACTACAGGAACATCTACTTTGTATTTGGTTAGGTCAATTTTGTAGCTAAAGTAAGAATTCTTAGCATCAATTACGAATTAGTTGTAGCTGATGCCATAGTTTTCATTTTCAGTGTATGGATTAGACGCAATTCTGAAGAAAAATTTGAATATCACATCAATTAATCCTCCAAGATTTTGATCAGAAGTTATACCAAATTAGAAAACCAGAGAGGAGAAAGCAGAGCAACCAGGACGACCAGTAAGGGACAGCACAAGAGTGTCCTTGTCGGGGTCTCTTTCTTTCTCAACGAAGTAATAAAACATCTTCACTTCATCGTTTTTATCAACACTGATGTACCTGAAAATGCATGTCCATAAATGAACAACTATTCCCACAAGAAAATAGCCCAAATCATACAGAACTTAAGCATTACGGGCTGTTGTCCGCCAATTTTTTGAATTAGTTTGCAAGAATTAAGAAAGAAAGAAAGGGACTGACCCGGTTTCGAGCTAGCTTGAAAGTGACATAACCATCAAAACCTGAGGAGATTCTTGATTATAGATTGTGATTCTGCAGTGCTGAGGAAAAGGACGAGGAGAAGAAGATTGCAGGTAAAGATAGAGAGACATATTGTGGTTTTTACAGTTTGAATCATCTCTTCCATTAGATGATTATTGGCATAGACGAATGAAATTAGGTGGGAAAAATGAAAAGAGACGTCGTTGTATTAGTTATTCTTTGCTTGTTTACGGTAAAGGAATGATAAAAGAATGAAATCATAATTTTTTATTTAATTTTAATATTATGATTGATATTTAGGAATGATAAGTAAAAATGTAATAAAATATTTTAAATTATCAAATTTTTATCTTTTTATATAAAAATTATTAAAATAAAATATTTTATTGATAAATTATTTATATCTCGCAATTCTATGCTTTTTTTATGTAATTTTTAATTTTTATTTTGTACAAGTGTATAACAAAAAATGATTTATTTATATTTTGAAAAGTAAAATTAATTTTTTATAGGTAAAGTTAGAAGGATGTGATACCTGTTGATTTTCCAGGAGTTTGAAAATCATAAGAGAAATCCTTGCATATAAGAAAACTCTATCAAAAAGATACATATGAGGGTTTTTGTAATGGTTTAAAATTCTATCATTAAATATTAATGGTATGATTGGTATGTAAAAATAAGGTGGGAATGAAATAAATATTTTTAAGTCCATTCCTAAATCCTAATTTGTATAATTTAGAAATGGAAATGTCTATTCCTATTGGAATTCCCATTCCCAAAATGATGGATTTAGCTAATCTCTCACTCCTCCATGGGTTTAGCCATTCGCAATGCACCAAGGATAAGCCTATATTTTTTTCTTTTTCTTTTAACAAAATTGCACTCCATAATTTAACAAAATACTTTTATATTTAAGAAAAGAAATCTTTACTTTGTAAAAATTTGATATTATTGATGCTGCAGAGAGCTGGAGAGTTAGGTACTCTGGTTGATTCAAGTATTTTGGGCTTGAGATCTGCAACCACGAACACACGTCAACTAGTCGAGAGGCCCTCGGCTATGGCACTCCGACGCTCAAGTTAGTTTTCAGTAGATCGGAGAATATAGAGAGAATATGTAGTGAATAATGTAAATGGCATTACCTTGAGCATGTTGGTGCTTGTAGTATTTATAGCCTGCTGCGGTGTGATTTTACCCAAGTACCCTTGCCAG
>JACGDI010004598.1:156442-173706 GCA_014898725.1 Jacaranda copaia
GGCCCTCGGATATAGAAAAAATATTTTTTCCATTCTTGATCGTAAGAAGAGGAATGGGGTATCAGGATTTTCCTACGAGGTTGAGCGATAAGATAGTAAAAGCCCAACTCCTCACCACTACTCAACTTTTGAGACATCGGGAGATGAAAAAGGTTGGAAAAATTGACAAAACTAGCCGACTGGTCGAGAACATACATCAACACAGCGAAGTTATATAGGGTTGCAAAGCAGTTGGGTAAAAGCTGGGTGATGTAAACCCCTAAACCGGTGAGAAGGTCGACTATGGGATGCACAAGTGGAAACCTTAACCTGCATCTTAACCCCTCCTCAAATACAGTGACGAACCCCCAAAGAGGTCAATGCATCCTACCCCGGGACCCTGGCGCTATCATTTCGAATTCATCAGGGATATGGTAGACTGCCCTAATCCTCATCAGGTCAGCATTGGTTATTTTTGAGGGTATTTCAGTATAATGATTGGTGGTAAACAACCTACCCCGGCTAATAGGCATCTCAGGAGGCCCAGCCTCCCCCTCAGCACTACTACTACTACGTGAACTACTGGTTTTACTCGGAGAAGAACTAAATTGTGCAGTGCTTTCACAATCACTACCCCCCTTCGAACCGAGTTCTCAAATCTATTGCTACCAGATTCAGCGCTAGCAGACATGGTACTGCAAGGTAAAGACAGAAAAAAATGAAGATATAACAGTGACACTTACAGTTATTTTCTCAAGCGGAAGGTGCAAAGTAAGATACTCTTCAATAATGGATATTATTTGATGCTCAAATTGCAAAAGTGGAAATGAAGGGGCTCCCCCCTCTATTTATAGGTAATCATGTATGGAAAATCGTGTAACTGCCATCATGATAGCCTACACCGTACGCTTTGCATCCCAGATGCTTTGTATTCTACATGCTTCGTATTTGGTGCATTGATAGCCATATTAAATGCAAAGAAATTGCCTCGAACCCTGGTCGATATTTTAAAAACTCGGGTCAGAATTTCAAAAACCTTGATCGAAAGCACAGAAATCCTGGTCGAATGTATTGCCTGCTATGTTTAAATATAAACTCCCTGTTCCTTCTCATCGACAGGCTCGTTTAGGATCGAGAGTTGGGGGGACTCATAATATGAGATGATCTAGTAGGCCCAACAGGCCCAACTTCAAATGAGATAGCCCATGAGGCCCAATATGATACGGGATAATCCAGTAGGCCCAGCTTCAGAAGAGACAGCTTAGGAAGTCCAAAGGCACGTCTGTCTGGTCGACTTGTATCGATCCCATTTGGTAAGCCTCGCGGTCAACCCATATCGACCTAAGGGCCACTTCAGAAGTTTTAGCATTCAAGTCTAGTCGATATGAATCGACCTCCGGGTATAAGTTGGACAGGTCGAACCCCTCAGCATTGAAGACATGTGGTAGTTGATGTGACCGCTGCTAATGATGTAACCGCTGCCAACAACTCCAACAACCTTATCAACAACTCTGGTAGGGACGTGTGCCTACTGGCTTGGTTATCCGGGAAAATAGGAGATTGCGCCACCTGGCACAGTATCGGGATCTGGGCAAAGAATGACTCCTAACCCCCTATCATGGAAAAAGCCAAGTACACCTGGTAAGGTTACTTAGGAAAAATCACGCCCACAGCAGGCTATAAATACTACAAGTACCACCACGCTCAAAGTAATGCCATTTATACTATTCACTACATACTCTCTCTATATTCTCCGATCCACCGAAAACTAACTTGAGCGTTGGAGTGCCTTAGTCGGGGGCCTCTCGGCTAGTTGACGTGTGTTCTTGGTTGCAGATCTCAAGCCCAAAGTAACTTAAATCAACCGAAGTACTTGACCCTCTAGCTCTCTGTAGCATCTACCCATCGTTTTTTCATTATACCTTTCACATAATTCATTCATCTCTCATGTTGTCACTGCACTTTACTTATTCATATATATATATATATAATTACATATATGAAAATATTAAAATTTTACTAATTATTGTTTTATTTTCATTTTCTATTTAGTTATAAATTTAATCAAAAAAATTAAATAAAATGTGACAATTCTTTCAATAATCTAAAATATTCAATAAAATATTAATTAATCATCCAAAAATATTTAATAATTAACTATAATTAAAAAATATTATTTTATTTACTTTTTTTAATTTTTGAGTAAGATATATTATTTACGAATAACTAGTTCATAATTCAATATATTATGTACTAATTACAAATATGTAAAGTACACTGCATAGTTAGGTTATTTTATTTAATAGTTAATATATAGTTTTTATTATTTTATTTATATATTTGATTGTTTCTTTTCTAGTTTGTATACTAATTGTTACATATTTATATTCATTTATTTTTTTAAACAATAAATATATTAATAATGATAGGTTTATTAAAATATAAATTTATATTTTTGTTAACTCGTATATTTGCTAGTAAATATATTAATAATAATATTCTTATTAAAATTGATATAAGATAGCTCAGCAGGCACAACCAATTAACGGTTGACTAAGAGATCGACCCTACTCGAATCCTTGTTGGGCCATTTCGTTAGCCCAACATACTAGCATCCTGTCAGTTGACCTAGGTGAGGTTGATCAGGTCGAGAATGATTATTGGACCTATAGTTAGAGGCCTTTGAACCTAAGAAAGTTTAGTTGTCTCAACTAGAGCACAACTAGATGATTGCAAACAGCAAAGTATCTTGACCCTACGAGGTCAATCGAAAAAACATAAAATAGTTTTACGCCCGCAGTCATAGTTGCATTTAGTGTGCTACAACCACCACTTTGTCGCATTAAATGCGTTGACAAGTGGCGTGCTTCAGCATTAATTGTGCATGCTTTCACTGAATCACCATTTTGTCTCCATGTTAAATGCAGAAATCGCAGGCATGTCCTAAAAAGATGAAGGAGGCGCCACCTAGAGAAGTATGTGGAAGAAAGAAGACCTAAAAGTCCTCAAGAAAGGACAAAAGCCCTTTTTGCACAAGTAAGGGTATCATGAACATCTTAACCTCTTAAAAGAGACTATAAATACCCAATTACAACCCTTTAGTAAGGTATGCTCATTATCACCTAAGCCCTCACTCCATCACTCTTTGTTTTGGGTTAATTAGATATTAATTTGAGCATTGAAGTGCCTTAGCTGAGGGTTCCTCGGTAAGCCTAACGTTTGTTATTGGTTGTAGGACTTGACCCAACTTTATCTAAACACTCTATCTATCTCGTATTCTAGTCAATTATATTGGGCTAAAGCCTAGTACATTGATAGACATATCTAACCATCGTTATTTGGTGTCGTATGTTGGTTCTACAGTCTATGACCAAAAAATAATGATAAACATAAGGCGAGCCATTTCAGAAAGAGAAGAAACTAGAAGGTCCCCAATCCCTAGCAAGAGAAAGATGTGGCTGGACCCAGTTTGCAGCTAGAGCAAGTCATCACTTTGACCATGCCCCAGCTTATGCAGTTGACAAGTGAGCAAATATCAGCTCATATAATTTAGCTTAGTTGTTGGCTATACTTAACAAGCACAATAATCAGCATGGGCTAGCTGGTAGTGCTACCCCCCATCTTTCACAGCGTGAGAGAGGCCCTAGAAAGAGGATAGAGGTAGACAAGAGATAAGACACCCCTTTGTTCAGTGTGAGGATTATCTAGGTTGATTCCAATAGGAAAAGACTTGCACACATCCCTGAGATGAAGTGGTAGATTATGTGGATCACCTCACTTAACCCATTCGAGCCTAACTACTTGATAAGGTCGAGCAAATGAAACCCTAATAGAATAAAAATTTATCACAGGTTGATCGAGAAGAATGAAAAGAAGTGTTATACCAGGTTTAGCAATTAAACAGATGCCTCGAGGAGATTTTGAAGAGGAATATAGGAAGGAACCTTCAGCATGATAACGTGCCTTAACTTCATCATGAGAGAGAATCATCGTTTATCCAGAAGATAATTGATGAGCGTGTAGTTGTCAATGCAAAAGCTTGACTAGTTTGCCTTGATATGACAGCTCATTCGACCCGAATGAGCACTTGTTTCAATTTGAGCACATGATGCAGCTCCATGGGCATAATAAGTACATTCATGTAAAAATATTGGTCACCACATTTCAAGGCATAGCACTTGATTAGTTTGTTGAGTTGGAGTCGACATTCATTTTCTCTTATGACCAGCTTTGCGATCAATTCCTCCATCAGTTTGCTAGCAGAAAGAAATTTAAACTCCTCTACACTCATTAGCATATAGTGAAACAAAACGAGGGAAAATCTCTTTAAAATTTCTTCAGTAGATTTAACATTGAAAAATTGATAGTTATCAAATTGAATTCCTGATTGATGTGATGTTCCTTGGTTTCAAACACAAGAAATGTGCTAGTCAGCGAGAGACCAAGATCAATGAAAGAGCTACTTGACCTTATTGAGAGGTATATGACCCAAGAGGACATGAATAGACTGAAGTATGGGAATCTTGACAATGAGAAGAAGAAAGCCAAGGAAAAGGATGTTAGGTAGCACAAGGGTGGTCATCGATCTCCTATTAAGAGATTCCCCAACTACACTCTAATGAAAACAGCAAGGTAAGAGGTTCTATTCGATATCCAGAATGATAGCCTCCTAAAAAGGCCCAAAAAATTAACTAAAATCGACGTCATGAACAGAGTTAAGAAATATTATCACTTTCACAGATAGAAAAGGCATGACACTGAAGATTGCTTCAACATACATGATCAGATTGAGAGGCTTATTCAACAAGGGCATCTAAAGAAGTTTGTTGATGAGAAAGCCAGGTAGGAGATGGGCCTGGCCGACCAAACTCTCTATAGAGAAAATTTGGTCAGCCCGAGAAAGAAAGATAAGGGAAAGAAACTAGCTAACGATCTACACCTACCTTTTAGGGGTGTGACACTCATAGTTAACTATCTGGTGGTTGATGCACCTTTTGCTTATAATGTCATAATAGGGTGACTAGCATTGAATGACTTTAAGGCAATTGTCTTGACCTACCATATGAAGATCAAGTTTCCAATAGCTGTTGGGACAAATGAGTTACTTTGTAATATGAAAGAAGCCTGGTGATGCTACATTATCTCTGTTGAGGCAAGTGAGCCAAGGACTCAACCAAAACTAAAACCTTCGAGGGATGTCCTAGTAATGAAACCCGAGGAGGGATAGTAGAGTATGAAGAGAAAGCTGGAAGAAACTAGAGTTGAATTAATCAGAGAACTTAAGACCATAGAGCTTAGGCCTAGAAATCCCAACAAGACTATAGGGAGTGGGATCGATCTAAGAAGTAGCATGGAATGTTTGATGGTTAATTTCCTTAGGAAAAATATTGATGTTTTTTCTTGGAAAGTTGTTGACCTCTAGGGAATCGACCCCAGCATCATAATCCACTACCTAAATATAGACCCCTCATTTAAGCTGTGTTAATGATAGGCCTTAATTTTGGAGAGTATGCAACAACATATTCCATTTCTTGATTCTCATATTCTTGTGCATCTTTCCTAGATTGTACCATCTCGCTATATCTCACTTCTAAATTCGTTCCTACATATGGTGCCAAATTGATAGAGTAATATCTATCAATAAAGTTAGTTTTATTGATTGGTCTTGAATCCTTGAAGGAAAACAAAATTACAACTTAATTTGAGGTCTAAACAAGCCGACCTATGGAAAATGAGTATCAATGATCTAGCCCAAAGTCCTGCTTATTGAATACATGTAGGTATTTATAAGGGTAGGAAGGTGCATTGCTTGTACTATGCCTTATACGTCCTTCATCCAATTTATGCCACGTGTCCTCTTGATCCACAGTCGCTTGTTGAGGTCTTACATTTGTACCTTGTCTTTGAGTTCTGCTTTGAGGTAAGGATGGACCCACGTGTCCCAAAATTAATGCTTTAGATTCATTATCGTACTCCTTATCTAATCATGGAGATCGGGTCGTTAATTTAGGTATTAAGACAGATTAACTGCTATCTCACATCATTAACTCCTTAACTTATTCATGTTTGAGCCAAAGATGAGAAAGTTGCTTAAATAAATGTGTTTGGAAGAATTTCCTGATGCTTATCTTTGTGTGTGAATTTTTGGATTTGTTAATTTTTTTTGTGGCCATCCTAAGAGTCGGTCCTCTGCCCTATTGGATAGTATTTCTATTTTTCATATTAGTTGTTAGATTGACTCTTGTTCCAAGGTTGTTCTCCTATAAATACTTTCCACCTCCATTCACTCATCTATTTTCCCTAATTCCACATTTCAAGCTCAAAAAGTGAATGATCTCTTTAGTTATAGTTCACCTTGTAAGTTTTGAAGATAAGACAAACTAGGTGATTTTCTTTAACTTTGCATGTCAATCTCTATCAAGCAGTTCCAACAGTTCGGATTCTAGTGACTCTAGAACATCCACTAGTTCTTCAGCCACCCTAGTTGGGACTCCCATTCCGATCTTGAATAAGATGCCTCCAAAATCTTATCCCAACAAAGAAGATACATCTTCTAGTGTCGCTTCGCCAAATTGTAATCCTAGTAATTTCATGTTGGCAAAGTCCAAGTTATTAGCTAGATTCATTGCAAATCTTTGACAAACGTTCTTTATTCTTTCTAGTTATAAGTTAAGGACTTTAGAGCTCGATCAAACGATGGATAATCCCTCCATTTAATTGTTTAGCCTTTCATATTCCTTATTTATAAGTAGGTTTGTAGTTTTCCATAGTTAAGCCTATCGCAAATATTATTTGATATCTAGAAGTGTGTCCTATTCAACTTGTTCCCAATTTGATTAGAAATATGTTAGGTTTTGTGGTGGTTATGAAATGTTTTAACCTTGAACTATCTTTTGTGAATTTCTGGAATTTGTTCCATGTGAATTTTTCCTCTAGGTCAGGTACTATAGGCTTTTACTATATTATTGCCCGTTTTAATGTTCATTTCTTTAATAAAATACCTTTTTCTTTTCGATCTTAGAAACATAAATGGTTTTATCTCGAAACTCTTTAGCATAGCCCTTGGAATGTTTTGAGAGCTTGGCACATGGATAAACCTAATTTCGTGACATCAGAGGAGCTATCTTGGGATAAGGGTTTTGTTGGAAACTTTACAAGTCACTATTTTGATATCTCATCATTTCTTACTGAAGAAGTCTTAAAAGTTGCTGATTTGACCTCTATTCCTATACAACCTCAAACCTCCCTGGGTAACTACTTTGCCTTTATTTCCTTTTTATTTGTGTTATTTCCTTAGTTCTGATTTCTTTGTGCTTACAAATGGATTTAAGAGCAGCTTTGGTGGCTAGCATGGCGAGGCAGCTTAGAGCCGATGCCAAAGCTTCCCATGAAGAAAGATCTTCTATGGGATAAGTTAATTTAGCCATCCAACTCCTCAGGTCTTGGGTCTTTTGTGGTTCCCCTAGCCCTATTAATTTCTCCTGCTTTGATTGAAGTTGAAGCCTCGCAATCGCCAGGTTTTCTTTCCCCTCAATTTGCTCTATCACCAATCTAAATTGATGAGGTTGACTTGGTTGGAGTTGTTTAGGAGGTTTCAATTGTAACTCCACTCCACCAAGCCCGAAGAGAACTCATCTTGGTAAAGAGATCGAGATATCCAAGACTCATTATAGCTTTAGTCATGTGTAAGTAGGGGCTTCTCGGGCTAGAGAAAGATCTAGCAACATAGTCACACCTTTAAATGACCCTAATATTCATTAGAGTTTCTATAGACCCTACTGCTTTGGAATTGTTCACAAATAGTTTAAGAAGCTCACCAAAAAGAGTGCTAACCGCAAACATTAGTTGATTCCCAACCCTAATGCAGAGGTATTACATTTGACCACGTTACTTTATGGGATAGAGATTGATTCCTACGACCTTTACAACTGTGTAGCCATGGATGTCGACCAGGCCATTCTAACAAACATGTTTTTATAAAGCTTGGAGGAACAAATGGCTCATAATTTGATGTAGGTATCACAACTTATCTGATCATAGACTTATCTTATTTAAACAAATCTGTGTTGAGTTTTTATGTGACCTTGTTGATGGTGGCCTTGACTCATCAACTGACCTTTCAAAATATGGTGTGGCGAGATTGCAAGGCTAAGGTTAATTCCCAGCTTAGAAAAGCTCGGGCATCATTAGATGAAGTTGAAAAAATTACACTTCCATTAAAGATTTTCTGCTAAAGGAGCGAGATGTGATGATAATTAGTCAAAAGGAAGAGGTTGGCTCTTTGGAAGCTAAGTTTGAATCCATTCAGGAGGAGCTAAAATTACTGAAGGAGTCATTAGATCTAGAGAAACGTAGCCAATACGATGTAAGTTGCAATGAGGGGATCACAGAGTATCAAAAATCCTCCAAGTTCTAAGCTTAGTTCATGAGCTTGCGTCGTGAAGTTATGGATGACTTTATTCATTCCTCTTTCTTCAAGTCTACTGTCTTGAGTAAAGCTACTCAAGATGGTTTTAAAGCTTTTGAAAAGGCCAAAGCTCAACTTACTTACTTGGGAGGGGTTAAGGAAAGATTCGACTTGGGGTAGCTAGACATGTTCAAAGATAACAAGTTGTAGGATTATCCATCTGTATAGCTCCCTAATTTTAAGGATAAATAGTTTGCTTTTGTATTATTGCTTGATCCAAAGAATTAGGTTCTCTTTGTAGTAGAATGAATGTTTTGTGGTAGGTCTGGTGTTTAGGTTTCTTTTGCTTAGAATGATGTAGTCCTTTGAGGATCTTATTTGTATTTCAAACTCGTTTTAATGAAATTTTCTTCTCTTATTGTTCGCACATTGTTCTCTCTTTTTTACTTGTCTTGTAATTATGACCTCAGATCATATGCCAAGTTATAATTAACTTGCTTGCTATAATTAGTTCATTTAGTTGTTTTAGATCTCATGGTATTCAGGTCTTAGAATTGGTTTTGTGGATATTGTCCTTCGCTTGGGTCTTTAGCCTATGTTGTAGATCATGACTAATTCTATCTATGCGTCTTTTTTAGTGCATTCATTTGCCAGGTCTTAAGGTATTTTTCCATCTCTTCTTTTATAGGTTTCAAATGTTGGTATCGTGAGGAACTTTTTCTTTGCCTTTGACGTTGTCATCATAATTTGTTCTTTTTCGGATCTCAATATGTTGGTAGTGAATTCTTTTCTAGATGTTAAGAATTAATTGCACAATTAATTCATTTTTAGATTGCTTATTTCTACGTGTTGTATTTGACATTCTTATCGTCATTGCTTTATCAGAGTGGGCTTTCTCAGGATGACATCTGATCGTGATCAAACATTATTTACATCACATTATTATTCTTTTCAGATCACTATTGTGTGATGTCATTACTAGCATAATATTCGTATGCTAAGAAGAGTTAAATAGAAAAGGTTGCTAATATTCATAAACTTGAGTCAACCACCACTTTCAAACAATAACTTTAAGCAGAAAACCTTTTTAGGTTCCTTACTATCCATGGCCTAGCTAATGCTTTTCCTTCTAGTGTCTCTAGTTTTTATGATCCCTCTTTAGTAATTTGTATAACTTTGAAGGGTATCTCCCAATTTGGATCCAACTTCCCCATATGCTTATATACTTCTACCTTTTTGAGTATTAGATCTCTTTGAGGTTTGACTTTATTATTATAGGCAGTTGCCATGCCTTGTTTATAAACTTCTGCTTGGAGGAACGCTTTTTCTCTTATTTCTTCTATGATGTCGAGGTCAAAACTTCTTTCTTCTTGATTTTGATTTACATCAAATGTTTAATTCTTTCTGAGGTCATCCCAATTTCTACAGGTATTTCTACTTTAGACCCATACACCAAACAAAATAAAGTTTTTCTTATCGTAACCCTTGGGGTTGTTTGATAGGCCTATAATACTTCTGGTAACTCCTCAGTCCATGCTTCCTTAGTGTTGCCTAATCTAGCTTTTAGATTCTTGAGAATGGTCTGATTTGTAACTTCTGTCTAACTGTTGACTAGAGGGTTTCTAGTGGAGGTTAAGTTTTGTTTGATATTAAGCTCTTTGCACTATACTACGATGTTTCTTCCTTGAAATATTTTTCTATTGTCAGAGATGAGGGTTCGGGGCAATCCATACCAACAAACAATGTTCTTCCTTATGAAGTTCATAACTTATTTTTTGAAAATATTTGCTAGATTTTATGCCTTCACCATTAAAAAAGTCCTAAGATGTCCAGACCCTACTGGTTGAATGGGTAGGTTGCATTAGTGTGGCTAGAGCATGTACAAGGTTAGCATATAGCTGACATTGCTTGCACCTTCAAGAGAATTGAAGAGAGTTGTGAATAAGGGTGGGCAAAAAGTATCATCATCTTAGTATCTTTTGTGCAAATGACCTTCCTCCAGAGTAATTTCCAAAGCTGCCCTCATGCACTTCTCGCATCACATATTCAGCCTATTGTGCATCCAAGCATCTAAGTAAGGGTCTTACAACCAACCTATGATATAGTTTTCCGTTATGCATCACAAAACGAAGGGCTCTTTTTTTTTTTATTTTCTTCTTTTCTACTGCATTCCCTAAAAGTGTCCCATTCACTAAGTAGTCTACCATTTTTCCTTTCCACTAGTCAGTTGGTTCTATAATCAAGACTTATTTTCTATATCTCGTGCACTCTTTATTACCTATGATCTTTGATCTGTTGTATATCAAAATAGTGAATTATCTAGAATTTATTCATGAGATTATGTTGGCGAATTCTGATAGGGTGTCAGCTCTTTCATTCTCACTTCTAGCAATTTGGCATAATTCTCTTTTTTTGAAGCGTGAGGCTAGTTGTTTCACAATTTGTAATTTTTCTTCATTATCTGCTTTCTTACTTCATATACACTGGTTATCTATGTTGCCACCAACTAAGAGTCCATGTAGACTATTAGGTAGGAGATTTTTCTTTCTAGTGCCATCCTTAGACCAGCTATTAAGGCCTTATATTCTGCTTCATTTTTGGTAACTTGGAAATTCAACTTTAAGGAAAACTTGAGATTGAGATCACCAAGTCCCATGAACTAGATTCCAACTCCTTCTTTTTTGGACATAGAAGATCCATCAACATGTAGCATCCATATTTCTAGTGGAGTCACTCATGTCATCATCACCCATTTTCCTTCTATTTCAATCATGAAATCTATTAAAATTTGAGCCTTAATTGCAGTTTGAGAGATAAATTCAATGTCAAATTCACTAACTTTAGTTGCCCATTTATCCATCCTCCCTAATGTCTTTGGCTTCCCTAGGACTTCTTTTAGCTTACTATTGGTGAGGACTTTGATCGTATGCAATTGAAAATAAGGTCGTAGCTTTCTAGCAGTCGTCATTGGTGCTAAGGCTAATTTTTCAATTGCTAAGTAATTCTTTTCTACCCATTATGGCATTTGACTGGTGTAATTTACTGGTCTATGCTCTTTATCCACCACTCATACCAATACCGAGCTTATTATTACTTCGGAAGTTGATAAGTACTGCAGCAATGGTTCTCCAACTTTAGGTTTTGATAGGAGAGGCGATATCATGAGATAATTTTTCAATTCCATAAACACTTTGTCACATTCCTTATTCCATTCAAAGTTTTTCACATTCTTGAGGATTTTGAAGAATGGTAGACCTCTATTTGTTGACCTCAAAATGAAACAATTTAACGAGGTTATTCTTCTTGTCAACTACTGAATTTCTCTAACTGATTTAGGTGGTGGCATCTCCATTATTGCACTAATTTTTTAAGTTTTCTTCTATACCCTATTGGATCACCATGTACCCTAAGAATTTTCCCCATTTTACTCCAAATGTGCATTTTGTAGGATTCAGTTTCAACGTGTACTTTCTTTTGATTGCAAAGGCTTTTTCCAAATGTCCTATGTGGTCTTCTTTCTTGACACTTTTAACCAACATATCATCGACATAGACCTCTATAGTCTTACCTATTTACTCTTTGAATATTCTGTTCACCAACCCTTGATAAGTGGCACTTGCATTCTTCAGGCCAAAAGACATAACTTTGTAACTATAGACTTCATTTTCAACTACAAATGTTATTTTATCCATGTCGTACTCTGCCATGAATATTTGTTGGTAACCTTGATATGCATCTATCATGCTCAACAATGCTAATTTTGAGGTTGAATCTACTAGTGTATCAATCCTTGGCAGGGGATAGGAGTCCTTTGGGCAAACTTTGTTGAGATCTACAAAGTTTATACACATTATCTAATTTTTTTGTGATTTCAGCACAATGACCACATTCGACAGCTAGTCAGAATATTGGACATCCACTACATAGCTAGCGGTGAGCAGTTTGTTGACCTCTTTCTTAATAATATTATTTCTGTCAAACCTAAAACTTTGCTTTATCTATCTCACTGGATTAACATTGGGGTCTACATTGAGGGTATATACGATAACAACTGGATCTATCCCTTCAAAATTAGCACGGAGCTATGCAAAAATGTTCGAGTTCTTTCATAGAAACTCATAGATAACACTTCTACTCAACCACTCATCTGAGTTTCTATCTATGTGGTTTTCTCTAGATTTCTATGTACAAGTTTGATATTTTTAAATTCACAGGGCTCTATCCTTCCACTCTCTTTAAGCCTTTTTGAAGATTCCATATCTAGCATTTTCATCGTCTGCCTTAGCTTTAAGCTGAAACCTTCTTTATTGGTTGTTTTTTGATGACTTTTTGCATAGATATGCTTTAACACATTTGAGCCATTTTTTGATCACATTGAACATCCCCAATTCCTACCCAAGTAGAAAATTTTATTTTAAGATGATAAGTGGAGACCACCACTTGAAAAAAATTTAAATCCTACTATCCCAAAGTGACATTATAGGCAAAAGGAGCATCCACGACCAAATACTTGAGCATTATTGTTTTCCTCTTGGGCTCTTCTTTCATGGAGGTTGGGAAGTTGATAGTTCTAATTGGTGTGACTTCAGATCCTCCAAATCCTTTCAATATTGTGTATGTAGGCTTAATTGTAGTGATGTCTAAATTCATTTTTCACAACGTACTGAGAAAGATTATGTCTGCAGAACTTTCGTTATCCACTAAGACCTTTGAACTACGTAGTTGGCTATGTCTAGTGTTACAACCATGGGATCATCTTATGGATTTCTCTCCCCTTGAAGGTCTTTCTCATCAAAGGTTATCTGCATTGGGCTGTCCACAATTGTTAATACTTGAGGTCATATGTTTTGGGAATATCTTTTTCTAGCATTTTGAGAATCCCCATCAGTAGTCTTCCAGCTATAGTGTTTATAATCCCTTTTCTAGGCATGTTGTCGTTGAAGTTTTTAGAACCTTATCCCCTATCCTTTTGATAAGATCTCTTATGATAGTGGAGACTTCTCGACTTGGGATGTGGCCTTTAATCCCCTTCTCTTTTAGTTCTTCCCTTCCATGGGCTTAAACTCTTTTAAGTATCCTTATTGAATGAGCCTTTCAATTTTGTGTTTTAGATGGGTGAACGCTTCGGTGTCACGGCTTTTGTCTCGATGGAATATGCAATATCTATTAGAGTTTCTTTTGTTGGGAGTGTTTTGCTGCTTCTTTGGCCAATGTAACATGTGCTAGGGGCTATTGCTAGCATTGCTTGAGATTGTGGCACTTTTAATAGGGTATATTAGCTAAGTTTGGTTCTTAGTGGGGATTTTTGGTGATATTTTTTAGATTGCGATCCTTTTTGATCCTCTTGTTCTCCATGACTTGTTTCTTTCTTTTTTTTTTGTTGCATTTTTTGCCCATTCCTCATCTTTCATTATATTTATCTCCTTCTCTAGTACATATTGCCGTGCTATCTCCATCAGATCCTCAACATCTTGTGGTGGCATTCTAGCCAATGCGGAGGCAAAAAGTCCCTTCTTTAGACTATAGATGAGGATGCTAGTAATCATTTAAGTATTTAGGTCTTGTGCTTTAATTATCTCATTGTTAAATCAGTTCCTAAAAGCTCATAGGGTCTTATCTTCTCATTGACGTACGGTGAACAAACATGTGATTGAGTGTTTGGCCTTTTTTCTATTGGCAAAGTGATAAAGAAATTTTTTGTATAGCTAATCGTATGACACAATCATAGTAGGAGGTAAGGCAGTAAACCATTCTTGAGCTTTCCCATACAATGTGGTAATGAAGACTTGATAATCTAGTGCATTGGAGAGCCCATAGAGTTGCATTTGTGTTCAAAGGTTGTGAGATGTTCTTGCGGGTCGGAATTACCATCATACTTAGGTAAATTCGATACCTTAAAGTTATGGGGTACAATTTCTGACAGTGTTCACGCTGAAACGCAAGCATCTCTTTTGCAGAGAAGGCCCTTACGCTGCTCTTCTTCTCATCTCTTCCCATTTTTTGGTAAATAATTCTGATTTCTCTCGCAAGCCACTTTCCTTTTTGGGTTTATCCAGAAGCAAATCTTTATAAGATTTGCTTGTTTTTTTGGTTCCCTCAAGTTCTTTCGATACTTTACTTTCAACCTTTCTTGGGGAGCTCTCTTGAGTTTTGTCTGGTGGTAAGGTTTCAAGGTTCTTTTTCCTATTACCATCTTTTGCTCGAGGTCTTCACAGAACAACTTCCTTGGAGGTAAGTGCAAGGTTTCTCCTTGTTTAGAGAGCAATTGCTGAGCCAAAGATTTGATCATTGTTCGAAATTGCTCTTCCATCAATTGATAAACTCATGACATGGGCATACCCTTCGTGTTCACTACATTTCCCTAGTTTTCCATGTTAATGGTAGGTCTTAATTTTGAAGAGCATGCAACAACATATTCCATTTCTTGATTCTCACCTTTTTGTGCATCTTCCCTAGGCTGTACCATCTTGCTATATCTCACTTCTAGATTCGTTCCCACATATAGTGTCAAACTGATTAAGTAATTTCTACCAACATAGTTAATTTTATTCTTTGGTCTTGAATCCTTGAAGGAAAACGAGATTACAACTTAATTTGAGGTCTAAACAAGCCGACCTTGGGAAAATGGGTGTCAGTGATCTAGCTAAAAGTCATGCTCATTGAATAAATGTGGGTATTTATAAGGGTGGGAAGGTGTACTACTTGTACTGTGTCATATACATACTTCAACCAATTTATGCCATGCGTCCTCTTGATCCACGATCACTCGTTGAGATCATACATCCGTACCTTGCCCTTGAGTACTGCTTTGAGGTGACAATGGATCCACGTGTCCTAGAATTAATGCTCTAGATTCATGGTTGTACTCCTTATCTAATCATGGAAATCGGGTTGTTAATTAAAGTATTAAGATGAATTAACTGCTATCTCACATAAGAATTAATAGTAGTTGATCCCTAGTTTTTTGTGGTACTGTTTGAATTAGATGCAATTGGTCAATACTAAAGAAAAATTTGATTTTCACTTCTATACTCCAAGATTCTGGTTAGAAATCATACCAAATTCGAATATAAGAGAGGAGAAAGTAAAGCAACCAGGGCCACCGAAGAGGGACAGCAAAAGAGGGTCCTTGTCGGGGTCTCTCTCTGACTCAACAAAGTAATAAAACATCTGCACTTCATCGTTTTTATCAACACTAATGTACCTGAAAATGCATGTCCATATATGAACCACTATTCCAACAAAAGAAAAGCCCAAATCATACATAATTTAAGCATTATGGGATGACTTTCCCCATTTTTCTGAATTAGTGTGCGACAATTAAGAAGGAAAGAAAGAAATTGACCCGGTTTCGAGCTGGCTTGAAAGGGACATCACCATCAAAACTTAGGAGATTCTTGGTTATAGATTGCGATTTTGCAGTGTGAGGAAAAGGAGGGGGAGATTTGCATGTAAAGATAAATAGAGATATGTATTATGTTTTTTACTTTGAATCTTTTGTTTTATTTCATAATTCATCTCTTATTTCAACTTAATGAATTTGTGTTAAATATATTTAATTTTTAATTAACTATTTTTATAAAAAAAATATTTAATATACACAATATTTATTTATAAAATAAAATAGAAGAGAAAAATATGCATGAAATATAGATCCTGACTTTGCTATTTTTGGTACAGGTAGAATGCTATTTCTGGATTGCTGCTTGAAATTGTATTCCTCCTCTGAAATGGTTCCTTTTTTCCTCGCAACGAAGGATCCTTTGGGATCTAAAAAAATAGTGCAGAAAAAGGGAAGAAAATATAAAGAAACAAATATTAAAATATGGAGCTCCATGTTTAAAGTATGACAAAAGATATGTTTAATATTTTACTTATTAAAATTTGAGATGCAAATAAAGAATTAAAGCAATCTCCTCCTGTTTCATATGATGTTCTAATTTGATTGAATCTAGGACCGACAGTGTCAGTAACTTCCCAAATTAAATTAGATAACCGTTACTATTCTTGAAGTTTTTATTAATGTGAAATTATTCGAATTTTTTTTAGCTAGTCATCATGCACGCCGTCTCTATGTCCATAAACATATAATTTATTATATTATTATTCTAATTACATTAGTAAATAATAATGCATTCAATTTTTTTTTTTTTATGTAATGTAGATAAATAATAACATAATTTTAACAATACCCATACTAAAAAATATACAATATTAATTATCTATTAATATAGACTTGTGTTCAACAAATAATTTCTATATCAAAAGTTCAAAAATGTAAAATATATATGCTTGTATGTTCCATGATTTTTTTCATTGTTATGATTTGACTGTATTGCTTGTATTTTGTAAGTTTATATAAAATGATAAATGCACTTCTCAAGTTAAATTAAAAATAAGGATATAATTAGCAATACAAAACTTGATGTTATAATGTTGTAACCACCATTTTGAATGTGTAAGATCTTTACTTTTTTATTTAGCATACATTATTCAAATACAAAAGATTTATTTTCTTCATAAGAAATAGTAGTAGACTCATTGTCTTAATCCTTCAAGAAAGAGATTCTTCCTCTTCATAAAAAAAGGAAGTAAAATCAATACATATTCTCCTTACAACACGGTGGACTGGCTTATTTCATTTACTTTTAAGTGAGAAAAGAGTTTAGAGCTAAGGATTTTAATTCCTTATAAAAATTTATAAAGGAAAATCATAAATACTATATATATATATATATTTATTTATTTATACATAACTATGTCCACATTTTTTTTTAAAAAAAAATTGAATTTCTAATTTTACACAAATAAATATGATGATAACCACTGGACTTCTCGTAAATCATTTGATTTTTTTATGATGGGTACACAAGATATT
>JACGDI010004598.1:193546-209757 GCA_014898725.1 Jacaranda copaia
AAGTTAATTGATTAGAATTCCAAAAATTCATGAGCATGGCTAATTAATGAATTAAAAGATGATTCTTGAATTTTCTATCTAATTGTTAATTTTTTTTAAACAACTTCCTTTTCTGATATTTATACATGCTCAAAATCGTTAGAAGATGAAGGAAATTTATTTACTCAGCGAAGTGTCACTCATACTTTATTGATTAACCAATTTTGCAGAGAACTTAGTTAGCGACGAGGAAGACAAGTAGTTTTGGAGAAATGATGAGAGATTTATATTTCAACTTTAGGTCATTCTTGTTCTTTGTTTTGAATCCTGGTTGATTGTTAAGAGGATTTTTTTTTTTTTTTGAATTTATGATAGTTAAGTTTAATTTCAAAGACAAGTGTTTGAGTTATTCTTGATTGTGATAATTTTTGGGATTTTTCATTAATATTTTATGGATTTTAGTATATGTTTTGGATTACAAGACTTGATGTTTATGAGTTCTTTTGGCTTGGGAGTAGCGCTATGTCATGTCTCGAATTCGGAATGTGACATTTACTTATATGCGACTCACATTCTACTAATGTACAAATAGTACCAAATTTAGAAAAGTAGGAATGGAATATGAAATTTTTTATGTTTATCATGGCGTTAATTTACCAAAGGAAAAGATAGGAAAAAAAAACTTTTTGCACAAAATGGCCCATACCCTGACAATGTCGATGGAAACTGGAACGCGATTTTTCCGACCTTTGCATTATTTTTCTTATGGGAAATTATTTTCTCGATCAAATAAATAAATATAAAAAAAACCAAAAATTCATTTCTGTCTGGATTTTAACTTGTAGGCTAAACTTTTTAAGATCAGACTGCTGCATTCACAAAGTAATTATGTACTAATTAGTTCAAGTTTTCGTTTTTCTAATGTATGTATTCTTAACTATAACAAATTTGAAAACAAGAAATTTTGACTGGCCACTATGAAATATTAATGCCTCGGCTATTTGGTTTGTTTTGGGGAGTAACACAAAATTAATAAAAGTTCGGTTGGAAAATAAACTTAGTCCAACCATGTTCTCTTTACTATGACATAAATAGTAATTTATTTATTTATTCTTTAATAGCCCAAAGAAACACAAAAGGACAAAATAATTCGTCGTTTCAACTAATATTTGAGATAGGACTGCCTCAAATCTTTCAAAGATATAAACATGAATCTTGAAGCAGCACAAACTAAAGGGGTATATATTATTATTTGCACTCCATAATTTTTTATTCGCGTTTTATTTTAAATTTTAGTGTTAAATTTTATTGATTAAAATATTCATTTCTTTTTTAAATAAATTTATATTATTTTGCAAGACAGATATATCCTTTAGTATAATAATTATTACTTTCATCTTTGTTATTCATAAAAACATTTCATCTCAACTTGTCTAACTTAATATGAAATAACAATAGACTTGGCCAATGTGTACCCATGGGTAATGACGGGTCAGACAAATTTATCCTTAAATAAAATAATCCATTTTTTATGGATACAAGATAGTTAACCCATTACCCATGACTATAAGTGATGGGTAACCCACAGTATTTTTTTATATATACTTGAAGGTAAATTGATATGTATTTTTTAATATACATAATATTATTCAAATATTGCTTAAATAAAACTAATAAAAGAGGCTAAAAATTTTAGACTTTATATTGAACAAGTAATTAAAGTATGTCAAGTGTTTTAATTTGAAAAGTACAACTTAAATGTTTAAACATCTATTGATTTTAAGTTATGTTATATTTTGAAGTTCAAAATTTAAATCCTATTATATGCTAAAGTTTTTTGAACTAAAAATTTAAATACGACTTAAACATTGATGTTATCATAGAAAAATGTGTTATTTTCAAATTATTTGTGGGAATTAGAGAAAAATTTAATATATATATATATATGTATACATATATATGGCTGTTCATGGGCTACCTTTAGGTTGGGTCAAAAAGTGGTAGGTAATTAGGCGGTAAATAAAATTATCTGCATTTTATTGGGTGGAGAAAATGAGACCTATTATTTGCATTTTTTTGGGTACCCACAGTATAGGTGATTTTTTGCTAGGTCTACATAACAAAGTGCAATGCCACTTTCTTCCTTTATTTCACTTTTTTGATTGAAATACACTGCAGTCTTTATGAAATAAAACAAAACCCACATTTGGAGTGTGAAAATATACTATTTTGTAGTGTTGCTATTATTTTCCTATTAAAGTTCATACTCATCTTGTCAATGAGATGATTGAATTTAGTGATGTAATAATCTATTTATTTTTATGTGCTTTATCAAGTTTGACATGGAATGAATCAAGATTTATTTAATAGGACAAAGAATAGTACACTGAGGGCATAATTCTAACAATTTAAATTAAATGATATCTTAAAAATAAAGTTTGTAATGGTCAATTCCCATAGACTAAAAATCAAGTGGAATGGCAATAACAAACTCTGGAGTGCAAATAAAAATACCCCAAACTAAAGTTGATCAAAACTAATGTAAAATCCTAACATATGCATTAAACGAGCTAGTCGAACAAATTGAAGTTTTCTTCAAAATAACTATCCTCTTAATTAACAACCACCTTCTAGATACCTTATTCAATTTGAGGATTCCTCTATTATAATAAATAGTATTTTATCATATATTTAGCTTCACTAATACATGCTATGTATATTAGTCCGCAACCAAATATTATTATAAGAAAATAAGAACCTTAAAGAGAGAAGACTCTCTTAGGTGGTACATGAAAATTAGAATCATGCTAAGGATTATCCTCTTTAAGAGGATGTGAAGGCTGCAAAATGGCAACTATCACTCTATTAAAGTTTTAATTGAGGAACTACTTCAGAAAAGCATTTAGCCTCTTGGAACTAAGAGGCTTCTTCATAGTATGATTGCAATGATTGCAAATCAACTCGAGAGCATAAGTCTAAGATGCTAAAGGACATTGATATGAAATAGAAGATGAAATTCAAAAAATTAAAAAAGTAAAGAATATGAAATTCTGAAGTGGGATTGCATTAGAGGGGACTATGACCAAGCCACCTCTCAAGCATAGAAAGACATTATTGGGACTTGTACTTTGGAGCAGTATGACCTCCTCCCTGAAAAAAGGCTAACAAATGAAAAGAGAAATCCAAAATCTTTGTTTCTCAAAAAGAGCACACTGTGGAGGAGCATAGTTGAATTGTTGCTTATATGCAGTCCACATTCTACTAATGTACAAATTCTAAATTTAGAAGAAAATAGGAAGGGAACGTGGAATTTCTTACCTTCACTGTGGCATATGTGAGCTCATAGTCACCATGAAAGTAAGCAGTTGTATATCTTATATTAAATTACAAAGAATGAAAAATTATATTGATAAAGAATTAAATATTGGTAAAAGAATCATATTAGGTAAGAGAATCGAACTAACCCTGCAATTTGACCTTCTACGAACCAAGGTCTCCAATCACTTTGAATCAACAATTTCAATAAATTTATCCATTCTTTAGTCCTTGTGTGAGGAACAATCATATCATGATCCTCGCTGTCAAAACATCATTTAATTACTAATTCATTAACACAATTCAAATGTGTTGTGTAAATAATCAGTAAAATACTGTTATGGAGATAATATAAAGAAAAACATTAAATTACATAATTTTAGTATAGAACAGTTGAAAACCAAACTCATATATAGTTGTAAGGCAAAAAAACAAAAAGAAAAAAGAAAAGTAAAGGACTTCACCTAAATTAGAGCTCGACAATTTTTATGAGTGAAACTTTTGTGATAATTCACAGGAATTTTAACAACAAACGTGTAAGATGCAGTTTGATTGTAGTTAAAATCATAATGCATTGTAGTATTGTATCGTGTCCACTTTGTTATGGTTCCCTGTGGCATAAAATTATTAAGTAAATACACTAAAGAAAAGCATCCCAAGTTTAGCTGACTGATATACCGCACGAATGTGTAGAGCTTTCTGGACAGGCTTATTATTTGACCAATTGTAGACTGGCCCATAATTATCCTCCAGCTTGATAACAAAAAAAGACAATTTTGAAGACATGAGAAGGAAAACATAAGACACAACAACTTGAAGACAAGAGAGAGTTGAGGAAAATGGAACATTACTCGACACCATTATTCTGAATGAAAGGGAGCAGGTTGGAGAAAACGTCCAGAAATTTCTTCATAAGAAGGCATATGCCATGACAACAGCTCTTGTTGCTCATCATTCCGCTTAGAACCACACCAGGGTTCTAAAATATTCGGCAAACGTATTTTACCGAGACACTATAGGGGAAGTAAATGTCACTACATCATATTT
The DNA here is from genome assembly GCA_014898725.1 of Jacaranda copaia. Lineage (NCBI taxonomy): Eukaryota > Viridiplantae > Streptophyta > Magnoliopsida > Lamiales > Bignoniaceae > Jacaranda > Jacaranda copaia. The sequence goes on from JACGDI010004598.1 coordinate 197,888, forward strand.
TTGGAGCAAATGAAACCACATTCAATCAAAAACTAAATACCTTCTTACTTAGAAATTCACATGCTTTAATTTCTTGAGCTCAGCTTGACACAGAACATTTTGCGGATCTTCATACCCATAGCAATTTTCTTTTGCAGACTGAAAAAATAATGAGTCACTATATATGACTTGAAATCAACTATATAAGGCAATAGGATCTACAAAAAAAAAATGTTTAGCCTTCTTCCTTATGTCCTGATCTCTCAAGGCGCACCACAATGAAACACTGCACAGCTGATAGAGAGAAGTACTTCTGTGTTTGCAATAGTCATACCATTTAAAAGATCTAGACTTCTTTTTTAACCATCATAACAAAAAAGAACATGAAATTGCCTAATACGAGCCCCATTTGATAAGCATATGAAATTCTTCCGTTAAAATCAGCATAGACATCAGTAAGAGGATTTCTCAATACATATCCGTGCTTCCAATCCAAACAGAAATGTATAATGTATTAGCTAACTTAAGAACAAAAACCCTTCTTATAGAAAAACAGAAACTAAAACTCCAGGTCCTTCGGTCAGTACTTTCATATTCAAAACTGGTCTAGTCCCAACTTCAATAACTATCAAGAGAAGAAAAATGTGTTATTCTGTTAGTGAAGTAAAGGTTTATCTTGGATCTGGTTTTGGGCAAATGAACATATAAATATGCATAACTCCGTCTTTTTCTTTGTTATAATTCAGGTAAAAATCGAAGCACAAGTCACGTACCATTATATAATTCATTAACAACGATAGGAACAGTAACGCAAGGAAATTTTTCACGACTAATATGTGAAATAGGCCTATCTCAAGTCTTTCAAAGATGAAAACATCCACCTTGAAACATCACAAGGTGGCGATTTAAGAGACACCGCAGTGTATAGCTACCTTATTCAATTTGAGGATAAAGCGTGTTTTAAATAATTTTGTATTCTCTATTGCTAATAATATTTTTATTATGTATTTCACATTATTAATGTACGCTATGCATATCTATCCATAATTAAATATTTTTATAAGTAAACAAGAACCTTAAAAAAATAAAGTCTTTTGAGTGGTACAGAAAAATTAGAATTATACTAAGAATTATCCTTTTCGAGAGGATGCGAGGCCCAAGAGATTGCAGCTATTGTACTATAAAAGTCTAAACCTATGAAATATGACTAAATAGAAGAATCAATTCAAAAAAGCATTATACCCCGTAGAACTATGAGACTTCTTTATACTATGGTTATTAGTTTGTAAGCCGACTCAGGATATAGTTCTAATAGAAGGATATTCAATTAATGATATAAGATTTGAAATTCTAAACTAGTATTGTACTAGAGGGGGCTGGAACTAAGCCACCTCTAAAGCATAGAAAGGTGTTGCTAGGGATTGCACTTTGAATTTGTATTACCCGCTCCCTTCTAGGGGCCCTCCGAAAGCATACAAATAAAAAGAGAGACGCAAAAACTTTGCTCATCCCAAAGAGCAGTGAACAAGCATAGTTGAATTATTGCTTATATATGGTCTACATTCTGCTAACGTATAAGTACGGAATTTAGAATAAAACAGGATGAAAGGAAGCAATTATACATGTTAGAAATTAAAATATTATAAAAAAAGAAGAAGCTTTTTTATACTCACAAATAGCAATTTTTACAATGTTACATCAAATTGTGATTTATCTCAAATATTTTTAAAATTAATATACAAAATTAGCGATTAATCTCTGCACTAACCGCCACTTTTTCTCCCACTTATATTCTCTCTCTTCTTTATCTGTAATTCATTCACCCACTCATTTCCTCTCTCCCCATTAACTGTCCCTCTTAAATCACTTTCAGTCACTGTTATAGTCTTCTAAAGGTTCCTCTTCCATTAGAAGCCAAATTTGCGGTTAAGATAGATAAGCAACAAAGTATATTATCTTTTATTACAATCTTAAAAGTATATTAATTTTTTATTTAATAGTACTAGCAATTTGTGCATGCGATTCTTGCGCATATAATTTTTTATATAAAATATTTTTTTAAAAAAAATATGTGCATATTGTAGCCCTTTTAAATCAGAAAATTGTAAATTGATTTGAAAAGAAAAAATGGTGACAATTAAAGAATTAAACAAAAAAGTTGGCAAATTGTATTGGTCAAATATTACCGTGTTAAAATGATATCAATTAATTAAAAATGAAAAAATAGATTATTAAATCTACATGCAAATAAATTTCTAATATTTTTTTTTTCAATTTTAGTCAAATGATAAGTGTAAAATATATTGCTTGTGAATATTTAAAATATTACCCCAAAAATGGTATCAAAAATATTAGTTTTTTATAAGTATTATAAATATGGTGTAAATGTGGTGATGCAAAAATAAGTTTTTGATAAGGTTTTTAGTAATACTTTTATATTTTATAGTTAAGACCATAATGGGTCATGTTTTCAAATGTGGTGGCAAGGCTAAATTTGGAATACTAAAACTTGGTATCACAACTACTAAATATCCATAGTTTTTTAATTTTACCATTTTATCTCATTCTGTTTTAAAAGTTTAGAAGATATTGAAGGACAATTAAGTAAAATGATAAAAAATAACTTCTACATTAGATACAAAAGTGCCTTCCTTTTTATAATAGTGTAAATAAATATTGACTGTAACACCCTAAATTCTAAAATCATAAAAAATTATAAAATGTGAAATTGATAAATTTAGCTCGATTAATTTTGGATTTATTTAATTCCAACTTCAAATTAAATATTTAATCAAGGGTTTGAATTGCAAATAAAAGGACTTGATTACATGAAATTATAAAGTTTAGGGGGTTAATGTGGAGAAGTTAAAAGTTGGAGGACTTTGAAATAATTAAATTAGGGCTTGGTTGACTGAAAAAAAAAATGGCAGGGGTCAATGTATGGAAAGTAAAACTTTAAGGGGCTAAATGGAAGATTAGGGACTGAACTCAAAAACAGATAAAAGCCCCAGGGGCATAACTAAAGCCAGTCAAGAAATTCTAGAGTCAATTTGTAAGAAGCTGAAAGTTATTTCTATATATGTAGCTAACGATGGATTTTTATCTAATTCTCAAAATCAACCCAACTCCTACCTCAATGGTGAACCGCTAACGAACAGCTATGAAACTCAAAACCAATTACACCAAAATGTTCATCTCTTCACGAAGAACCCAACCATACCAATATTCACCAAAAAACAACTGGTAAAATTGTCAAAAAATGTAACCTGACAACGGAGCTTGGCGGTGGTGGTGGTTCCGTCGCATCTGGCGGCAGAAAAGAGACAACATTTAGTGGGTTTTGGTTGCCAGGAGGTGGGTAGTTTGATGGTGGCTTCAATTTTGGATTTCGACGGGCAGTAATGGGAGAATTGACAGTGGTGGTAGACAGTAGAGGCTAGGGTTAGCCTTGGCTTTAAACAGCCAATTGACTAGCCTATCATTGTCGAAATCAAAAATTATTTGGGGCATTTTGTTCCTAGCATTGAGGCACTCTTGATGGTTGTGTTGGTTCACATCTCCTATGGCGACGCATGGTGGTCCAGTGGCGACGCGCGGCGGCGGCTCTAGAACAGTATGCATAGTTTGAAATTTCAAACCTGTTTGGAATATTCCCAACTGAAGATTTGATTTGAATTCAACCTAATTTGGGTAATTTTCAATAATCAAATTTTAATTCAATTAATTTGTTAAATGTAACTGAATTTTTGGATTGAAGTCTAGTAATGACATGAACCTAGACCATTAAACTATAGTTTAGCCCAAGTTATGGATTAATCTTATTAAATCAAAATTATTTGATTATAATTTGACTCAGATCGATGATTTTAATTTTATAAGTGTTGTGTTAAAAATTAATTGTAAGATTCAAACTTAGTAATTTTATATTTGTATTTGTGGGCCTAGTAACATGATATGTTATAAATTAAATAGAATTATATCCAAATCACAGTTTTAATTTATGTGAATGTTGGGATGAAAATAAATTATCAGATTGTTGTTGAGACCTTCCGTAAGATTTTAACAACCAGCTTACCGACATGTCGAGTTAAGGAACATGATAGGTAATTATCTTGCATTTCTATGTGATATGGAGTTTGAAAATTATAATTAAGCAGTTAGAGTAATTGAGGGATTTGATAAGAGTGTTTGAATGTATTAAGACTTATGATTTAGAAATCAGAAGTAATGTTGAGTTAAGGTTGTCTACTCGTAACTTTACATCAAGTGGGAAATAAGGTCATGGATTGCTTAAACATCTAAAAATTATCAGGACTATGTCAGAATACCTTTAAGTTGATAAAGATGTTCATTATATTTATAGTTAAGGATAGGGGGATTGATAGAATGATAACTCAAGTTATCTTATGATAGTTCTAGGGCTAACTAGGAAGCCATGACTTGAGCGACCATGAGTAGGAATTCCTCTATATTTTTCAAGTGAGTTTATACTCAATAGTATGAGATTCGTTGATGGGGACTTGTTACTATATCCTTTTCATTTGCTTCCTTTTGATCTATGAATTGAAAATAATACTCCACATCGCCCTTGCACACTAAGCACTTCTGTTGTCTTTGATTGACATCGCCTTATCTAAAATTGGCAATTGTGTTGAGGAAGCTAAAAAGTGATTTTGAAATATATGTTGTACCGCTATGTCTTCTTGGAAACCAGCGTGGTGTTAGATTTGTTTGTGATGATGTTAACATGGCATTTGCTTTGTCCCATGAAATACTATTGGATACATTCTATGTTATCAGTGAATATGATTAATAACCTTAAGGGTAGTCCCTGGGATTAATACCGAAAAATGATCGGGCAGTACGGACCAACGGTCGCTAGTCTCTGGCCAATACCCTATTATGATTATCTTGTCTCATAGCTGATTGGAGGTAACTATCTACAAGCATGATAAGGCATGTAGCTGGCCATGCTATCTGTTTGTGAATATCAGAGCTGATCACTCGAGCTGGAGGAATAAGGGTTTTTATGTTTTTAAAAGTGGAGAGACAAGGCAGTAGAACAACCAACATCTTGTTTTGTAAAGGTATTATGGATTTCATCTTTAGTGTTATTTAATCTTATCTTTTGTTCCTTAATTGTATCATCTATTCAAGTTCTCAACTCAATGTTTATGTTTTGAAACCTTAGTGAGAGATAGTGAATTTTGGAGAAGTCTCAACATTGGTATGCGATGGTGATGGGTTGGATCATCCTCAAATTTTGAATAAAACCTTCTTTCATTATTTTTGAAAATATTTATACTTCTACTTATCTCTACTATTTGCGAAATTGTCACCTTGTTGTTATAACTAAATTATCTCACTAAGTCATTCGAACTTACGTTGTTTTGTTATGTTTTCATTCTTTACTTTAGATAGAATCACGCAATGAAGATAAACTGACCCAGGTAACACATGAGGTAATGAGGGTGATAGAAGTGCTAAATACCATTTAGGATATTTCGATTTAGAACTCGACCCCTGATAAATATTATTGTAGAAGTTAATTACTTTGAAGATTTTGAAGAGTGTATTTTTTATTGTGGTAAGAGTGGTGATATAAGGTAGACAACACCTCGATCAGAAGTAAGCATCTCCTGACTGGAGTGTTACAGGTGGCATCAGAGCTTAAGTTTGGAAACCTGAGCCATGCTAGGATATAATCCTTGGAATATGAAAGGTTTGATTAGTAAGGAGTAAGCTTGATTTTGAGGTTGAAAAAGGCACAAAAGTGTTGGCTAGCAGAGATTAAGTGTGATTCTAAATTCTGTTTAGAATGTGAAGTTTTGGATAGTATTTGATCCAAAGGACGTGAAGGGTTATACTTGGGGTGCGCAACCAATGTATAATCTGTAACTCCTAAGGTATCGAGCATGTAACTTTTTATATTTGGTGAGAATAATATCCTTAGGAAACTACAATGAGTGTGAATTTGTTTGGGAACATTTCAACTAGTATATGAGCTTATGACTATTTTAGATAAGGTTGAATTTGATGGATAAAGGGATCTTATGGGATTATTGCCTTGGGCATCAAATTATGTTTTGGTTTAAGATAAGGTTATTTAGAATATGGTATGTTGATGCTTTGAATCTCTTTGGTGTAGGAAATATTGAGATTGACGAAGGCTAAGGTTGGTATGAAGATTTAGTTAGGAGGTGAACTTTTGGGAAATTGTTTGATATTGAGAGAGTAAGGGATTGGTGTTGGAGTGGCCAACCAATATCTAATCCGCTTTCTCAAAATGTTAAGCATATAACTTCGTTGGTGTTAGGTGGAATAGTATCTTCAGTATTACATTGTTGTATAGATATATCTTGTATAATAGAACTTGAAAAGTAAATGATCATTTTGGGGTAATTAGCATTTTGTTTCACACATGTAGTTGAGGTCCATACGATGTGTTATCACAAAGGAACCGATATTTCAATAATGAGATTTATTAGTATGATCATATTATGATATTTGAAATGAAAACAAGGAATAATTCCCATAAGGAAATCCTTCATGGTAAAGATAACTGTCATGGAAATATGGGCATAATTTGAATGTTTGGGAGGTTAGTTCATTAATAGTAGGAAAACTTATTTATATGATTATAAAATGACCACAAATAAATGAAAGAGAGGTTGACTATCAAAACGAGGTTATTAAGGAATATATAAGATATCTATGGTTAGTAAAGGAGTCTGGAATAAAATACTAAGTAAGGGTACAAGTATCTAGGAGAAAAGATTTAGAGGAATTGAATGGAAATGATGAGGTAAGAAGCATTTTGATAGTCCTAATTTTGAAAGAATTTGATGAAGGACAAGAACCATGGTTCTAGTGAGACATAACCAATCATTGAAATCTAATGATATAGGACATGTGAATGACAACTAAAGACCCCACATGGAAGTGAGGAACCTTGAGTAGATTTTAGCAGCGGAAGGTAAGGATGTTAAGTTATGGTGATTAAATATCAAGTGTGATTAGCTAAATGACGTCATCAATAATATGTGAGATTCACCTGGAAATGAAATAAACTATTAGGATGACGCCGAATTCCTCAGCTACCCTCGATTGAAGCCCATAGCTTCTGTGGTGACTTTCTTTATGATGAGAACATGTGTTGGAAGAAGCATGGAAATGCATACAGTACAATAGCGATGAAAATTTTATTCGAGATTATCTTAAAATCAAGTCGTTAACCTCAAGTGTTCAGAAGGATAAGGGCACATAGGCAGTTAAAGGTACTGTCTAAGTTTGAATGTCAATTGAGGATCTAGTTCTATATAATTAGGCCTTATCACATAAGTGGAATCAAAGGATTTGACGCATCATTTTTTACTATAACTAGTGAATATAAATTTTGCGAACGGGTAATGAACTATATAGATATGTATGGCTTGTTATGAAATCTTAGGTAGTGTTAACGTAAATGATTCCATTATTAGTTTTAAAATACTGAAACTAGCTTGGTTATGTGGAATATTATATACATAAGCTTGAACTCTAGAGTGACTCGTGTAAATGTCTATATTTATGTGGGTTGGTGTTGACGATAGCTGTGGACTTGAATTTATTATGTATTTTTGGGATATGTAATTCTGTTGAATTTTCTGGTTTGTATCTACCTAGGCTATTAAGACTTTGATACTGATGATACCGTAAATTCTAAGTTAGTAACGTCATTTAAGTTAATACAACTTAGGTGAGTAGATAGATTGTAATATCTAAGTGTATGAATTGTCACACTATTTCAAGGGTGTTAAGTTTGAATCTAGTCACTTTTGATGTAAGTACCCCACGAGTGGAAAACTGTGGTACTAATGATTATATGCACGTAATGGCGACTATTGAGTATCTTTAAATAGCCACATGGTAATCTCCCCATTGTTTATAAACATTTTAGGTTGAACAGTACAAGTTAAATTGGTTTAAGTTGTCCCTTTGAACCAAAATTTTGATATGCTAGAAACTAATGCTGATTAAAAGTATTAGTCGGACATAAATGTAGTCACTTGTATCAATATGAGTGGTCATGAATAGATTTTAGTGTTATACGGAGAATCCCTTAGTGGGAAATGTATAGGAAAAGATAGACGCTTGCAATAATCTGGGCCCTCTATGAGCATGATAAGGTGTGTAACTAGCCATGCCATCTATTTGTGAATATTCAAGCTGATCACTCGTGTTGAAGGAATAAGGGTTTCTATATTTTTGAAAGTAGAGAGACAAGGTAGAAGAACTACCAACAACATGCTTTGTAAATGTATTATGGATTTCATCTTTAGTATTATTTAATATTGTCTTTTGTTCATTAACTGTATCCTCTATTCAAGTTCTCAGCTCAATGTTTATGTTTTGAAACCTTAGTGAAAGATAGTGAATTTTGGTTAAATCTCATCATTGGTATGGGACAGTGATGGGTTGGATCGTCCTCAAATTTTGAATAAAACCTTCTTTCACAATTTCTAAAAATATTTATATTTCTACTTACTTCTACTGTTTGTAAAATTATCACCTTGTTGTTATGACTAAATTGTCTCACTAAGTCATTCGAACTTACGTTGTTTTGTTGTTTCTTTTGTTCTTTACCCCAAATAGAATTGTGCAACAAAGATAAACTGACCTAGCAACACATGAGGTAAAGAGGGTGATAAAAGTGCTAAGTGACATTCAGGATATTTCGATTAAGAACTCGACCCCCAATAAATGTTGTTGTAGAAGTTAATTACTTTGAAGATTTTGAGGAATGTAGTTTCTGTTATGATAAGAGTAGTGGTATAAGATAGGTAGTACCTTGGTTGGAAGCAAACGCCTCCTGGCCGGGGTGTTACATTCACTATAAAATTTTACAAAATCTTTACATTGTATCGAAATGATAAAAAAATATTATTATTATGTAAAATATCAAATAACTTTTGTAATCATAAATGAAAATTTTAAACAAAAAATACTTTACAATTAAAAATTATTTATGTGTATGAGAACTTCGTACAGGGTAGCTAATTATCTAAAGAAAAGATAGAAAAAGAAAAACGTGTTGCACAATCTGGCCATGGTCCAAACCTAGACAACGTTGCTGGGAACTGGAAAGCTAGTTTTCGGACCATGGCATTCTTTTTTTATGGAAAATTATTTCTGAAATAGTAAAATATCTCTTGATCAAATAAATAATAGGAAATAAAAACCAAAAATTTATTTCTATTTGGATTATAAAGCGTAAGGTTGAACTTTTTAAGATCAGACTACTACATCACAAAAGAAATATATACTAATTAGTTCAATTTATCATTTCTATTTTATGTATGTATTCTTAAAGATGAAAAATTTTAAAAGAAGAAATTTTAACTGGCCTTTGCCCATTTGATTTGTTTTGGCAAGTACACTAAAATTTAATAAAAATTATATTGGAAAATAAACTTAGTTTAACCTTGTTCCCTTTTATGTGACATAAATAGTAATTGAGGAATTTGACAAGAATATTTGAATGTATTAAGACTTATGATTTAGAAATCACAAGCAATGTTGGTTTAAGGTTATGTACTCCGAACTTTACATCAAGTGGGAAATAAGGTCATGGATTGCTTAAACATCTAAGAATTATTAGGACTATGTCAAAATACCTTTAAATTGATAAAGATGTTCGTTAAATTTATGGTTGAGGATCAGATGATTGATAGAATGATAACTCAAGTTATCTTATGACAATTCTCGGACTAACTAGGAAGCCATGACTTGAGCAACTATGAGTAGGAATTCCTGTGCATTTATCAGGTGAGTTTATACTCAATAGTATGAGATTCTTTGTTGGGAAAAGAGTATATATACTTGTTACTGTATCCTGTTCATTTGCTTCCTTTTGATCTATGAATTGAAAATAGTACTCCACATCGCCTTTCTATACTGAGCATTTCTGTTGTCTTTGATTGACATCACCTTATCTAAAATTGGTAATTATGTTGAGGAAGCTAAAAAATAATTTTGAAATATATGTTGTACTGCCATGTCTTCTTGGAAACCAGCGTGGTGCTGGATTTAGGGGTGGGCGGGGGTCAGGTACCCCACCTTGGGGGTACCGGCACTGACTCAGGTATCATTTTTTGATACTCGAGTTCAGACCCCCATTTGATGGGGATACCCCCATCGGGTACCCCCAAACCCCCATTAAATTTTTTTATATATTTTTAATAAATATAAAGTAAAATTTTGTTAATTTATTATTTATTTTTGTTGTGAATCAATTGATAGTGCTACATTTCATTATTCACGAGTTCTAAATACCAACTAATATATAATTTTAAAACTTAAATATAAATATTAATATCAAATATGGTATTATAAAGTCTTATATTATAATGAAGAATTAGAATTTTGCACCCGTTTAATAAATTGTTCATTTTCTTTCTTTTTTTTTCTGTTTCTTATCTTTATCATGTCTTTTTATTAAAAAAAATATTCTCTATAATATTTTGTGGAGTTTGATATTTTATGTCCAACAATAAATTTAAACATGATCATTAATAACTTTTAGAAAGAACAAGAAAATTATCAATTTCTATTTCACAATCCCTCAATCTTTTGTTTGCCCAAAAACTCATTTGAATTAACCCATTACCCAATAGGTCAATACTACAATACCTATATAAGAAGCAAGTAATTCAAATACTCCAATTTCTTTATATCCAATGAAACACAATAACACAGAGTCACATACAAATAAATGAGCCCAATGGGCTACTAAATTTCTTCTACAATTTTATTTGGGCTTGGGAATTGGGATATTAAAGTGAGCTCAAATTGATATTTAAATATGAAACCCAAATAATGGCCCAAAGCCCCAAACACTTAATTAAATTTTTTTAAAAAATTAAATGGGGGTACCCGATTGAGTATTGGGTACCCTAATCCAATACCCAACATCTGACCCCCAAAAATTCGAGTACCCCCTTAATTACCCGATCGGGCATGGGGGTTAAAAATACCCGACCCGAATGGGAAAAACTTGATAGGGTCAGGTCAAGTACCCCCATACCCGAACCCGTTGCCCACCCCTAGTTGGATTTGTTTGTAATGATATTAACATGGTGTTTTGATTTGTGCTGTGAAATGTTGTTGGATACATTCTGTGTTATCAGTAAATATGACTAATACCTTTGGGGGTGGGCCTTGGGATCGATATCAAAAGATGATCGGGAGCTACGGACCGACGGTGGCTAGTCTCCGGCCAATGCCTAATTACGATTATCTTGTCTCATAGCCAGTTGGAAGTAACTGTCTATGAGCATGATAAGGCATGTAGCTAGCCATGCCATCTATTTGCGAATATCCGAGCTGATCACTTGTGTTGGAGGAATAAAGGTTTCTGTGTTTTTGAAAGTAGAGAGACAAAGTAGGAGAACTACCAACAACATGTTTTGTAAAGGTATTATGGATTTCATCTTTTATGTTATTTAATCCTACCTGTTGTTCCTTAACTGTAACCTCTATTCAAGTTCTCAGCTCAATGTTTATGTTTTGAACCTCAGTGAGAGATAATGAATTTTGGTGAAGTCTCATCACTGGTATGGGATGATAATGGGTTGGATCATCCTCAAATTTTGAATAAAACCTTCTCTCACAATTTTTGAAAATATTTATACTTCTACTTACCTTTACTATTTGCGAAATTGTCACCTTGTTGTTATGACTAAATTATCTCACTAAACATTCGAACTTACGTTGTTTTGTTGTTTCTTTCGTTCTTTACCCTAAATAGAATTCTACAACGAAGATAAACTGACCTAGGCAACAAATGAGGTAAAAAAGGTGATAGAAGTGCTAAGTGCCATTCAGGATATCTCAATTAAGAACTCGACCCT
>JACGDI010004598.1:209857-222645 GCA_014898725.1 Jacaranda copaia
GGAAAATAAACTTAGTTTAACCTTGTTCCCTTTTATGTGACATAAATAGTAATTTATTTATTTATTTATTCTTTACCAACCCAGAGAAACACAAAAGGAGGAAATTATTCATCATTTTAGCCAATATTTGAGATAGGCCTGCCTCAGATCTTTCAAAGATGAAAACATGAATCTTGAAGCAGCACAAACTAAAGTTAATCAAAACTAACGTGAAATCCCAACATATATATCAAACCAACTGGTTACACAAACTGACTTCAAATTAACCATCCTTTAAATGAACTACCACCTTATAAATAACTTATGCAATTGAGGTATAAAATAAATTTTAAATCATTTTGAATCCTTTATCACAAATCATTTTATCATATATTTCACTTCATCGATACACAGTCCGCAATCAAATATTATTATAAGAAAAAAAGAACCTCAAAGAGGCAATGCTCCCTTAAGTGATGTATAGGAATTAGAATCATGCCAAAGATCGTCCTCGTTAAGAAAATGCGCTATTTGATGGTGAGTATCGCTCCATAAAATTTTGAACTTAGAATACGACTGGACAAAGGAACCACTTCAACAGAGCACTATATCTCCTGAAAATAAGAGGCTTCTTCATACTACAGTTTCTAGTTGCAAACCAACTCCAAATCATAGATCCAATAAGTCAAATGGCATACAATTAATAATATGGAATTGAGGATGAAACATCAAATACTATAGAGCATTTGAAGCAGGATAATATTAGAGAGGGTTGTGACTAAGCCACCTCTCAAGCATAGCAAGGCATTGCTGGGGCATGTACTCCGGAGCTGTATGACCCCCTCCTTGAAAACGGGCCAACAAATAAAAAGAGAAATACAAGATCTTTGTTACTTGAAAAGAGCACATTGTAAATGAGCACAATTTGCTTGTACGTGCTCCATGTTCTACTAATGCACAAATACCAAATTTAGAAGAAAATAGGAAGGGAATATTGAGTTTCTTACTTTCACTGTGGCGTATGCCAGCTCATAGTCACCATGAAAGTAAGCAGTTGTATATCTTAGAAACCAAAATACAAAGTGATCAAACTACAAAGAATGAACAAATTATACCGATAAAGATTTAAATACTGGTAAAAAAATCACATTAATGGGGTAAAAAAAATCAAACTAACCCTGCAATTTGACCTTCCACAAACCAAGGTCTCCAATCACTTTGAACCAACAATTTTAAGGAATTTATCCATTCTTCAGTCCTCGTGTGAGGAGTAGCCATGTCATGATCCCCACTATCAAAACATTGTTTAATTTACCATGTCACTAACGCAATTCAAATGGATCATATGAATATTCACTAAAACATTGTTACGGAATAACATAAAAGAAAACATTAAACTACATAATTCTAGCATAGAATGGTTGAGAAACAAACTCATAGTGGTAAGGCAAGAAACAAAAATGAAAAAAAAAAAAGGAAAGTAGTGGACTTCACCTGTAAATTAGAGCTTGACAATTTTTATGTGTGAAACTTTTGTGATAATCGACAGTACTTTTGACATTGAACGTATAAGATACAGTTTGATTGTAGTCAAAATCATAAAACATTGTATTGTTGCACCGTGTCCACTCCGTTATTGTTCCCTGTTGAATAAAATTATTAAGTAAATACATTAAGGAAAAACACCCCAAGTTCAGTTGACTGATATACCTCACGAATTTGTAGAGCTTTTTGGACAGATTTATTATTTGCCCAACTGTCGATTGGCCTATAATTATCATCCTACTTGATAAAAAAAAAAAGGCAATTATACATGAGGAGAAAAAAGAACATTAGACAAAAAAAACTTGAAGACAAGAGAGAATTTGAGAAAAAGGGAACATACTCGACACCACAATTTTGAACGAGAGGGAACAGATTGGAGAAAACCTCCAGAAATTTCTTCATAATAAGGCGCATGCCATGATAACAGGTCTTGTTGCTCATTTGGCTTAGAACCACACCAGGGTTCTAAAATATTTCTCAAATATATTTTATCAAGACACTGTAGGTGAAGCAAAAATTAATTAGTACATCATTATTTTGGAGCAAATGAAACCTTAGAAAAACATATTCAATCAAAAACAAAATACCTTCTTGCTTTCTTAGAAACTCACCTGCTTTATTCGCTTGAGATCATCCTGACACACAGCATTTTGCGGATCTACATATAGGTAATATCCATAGCAGTTTTCTCTTGCGGACTGTGAAAAAATGAGTCACTGTGTATGACTTGAAATCAACCAAAAAGGCTACAAGATATAGAAAAACCAAAAATGGTGTTTAGCGTTCTTCCTTATGTTCTAATCTCTCAGGGCACAGCCGACAGAGAGAAGTTTTATGTTTGTGATAGTCATACCATGTAAAAGAGCTAGGCTTCTTATCTTTCAACTATCATAACAAAAAAGAGAAAGCGGAATTGCCTGGTAGAGGTTATTTGATAGGAGACCCACTCTATAAGCATACAGAATTCTTCCATTAAAATCAGCATAGATATCGGTAAAAGGATTTCCCAATATATATCCCTGCTTCCAATCCGAACAGAAATGTATAATGTATTAGCTAACAAAAGCCCTGCTGATAAGAAAAACAGAAGAAGAAATAGAAACTAAAATTCCAGGTCCAGTGGTTGATACTTTCATGTTCAAAACTGGTTTACTCCCAACTTCAATACCTATCAAGAGAAAAAGAAAAATGCGTTATTTTATAGGTGCTAGTAAAGGTGTTGCTCAAATGAATATTTAGATATACACAACTTCCTAATTTTTTGGGGTCCTGATTTGGTTTTAAAAGGAAATCACAAGTTACGTACCATTATATATTTCATTAACAACAATAGGAACAGTAATTCCAGAATAAGAATCACCACCTATGTATAGTGGATTCTCCAGATATTTGGGGTAATTTATAAGCCACTGCAGAATCCATCAACAAGAAGACAATACATTTTTCGCATTTTTGTGTTCGGATTTTTTTTTTATAAAATTAACAATACAAGAAAATAATGGAAAACTTATATATGCAAACTTAGCCTTTTATTGGCCCTATCAACCCTCACTTTTCTCAGAAACTCGTAGGTGAGTGCCCCTGCAAGCGTGTCACTAGTCTTCCAAGTTTCTGGAGTTTTTGCATAAGAAAATCCACTGCCTGCAGGTTGGTCTATAAATATAATGCTGGCCACCTATGAATAGTTAGAATGGAAATTATTCAAGAAAACTGGCCCACATACTTTCTGGCATCCACAAATGCAATGACTAAAGATAGAGAATCTCAAACCTTCGTCCATGAATATGGGTTCAGTACAAGTGTAGGAATGCTCCCATTAGAATTAGCAAATTCAAAAATGAGAGGACCTACATAGAAATGTCAAAATCTAGTTCATCAAAAATAGCAAGCATAAATCAAATGTGCAGACTTGGGATTTAAGTATAGAATCTATAAAAGACAGAACTTAAAATTTAAATTTTTTCTGGACTTAAGAACCTAACATCCAACAATGATCCACAAATTGAAATCAATATGGTTGTCGCGATGAAGAGAAATTGAAGGTACCAATCTCATAAAAAAATGGGGAAAGACCAGTACATCCTAGGCCTCCGGTGAGCCAAAGAACAAGAGGATCATAATCAGGGCTCCCTTCAGACTCAATAAAGTAGTAGAATAGTTGAACTTCTTCTGATTCTCCCACACCAACGTACCTTTACAGTAAATCCAGCACAACTTATTTTATTACTACAATTTTCTTGCAGTAGAAAAGATCATCAAACTAAGGTCAGAAAAAGAAAAGAAAAAAGAAAAGAAGTCTAAATGCTTACCCAGCTTCAAGTTTAAATGGGAGCTTCCCGGGAAAACCTGGCAGATTCTCAATCACCGACTGAGATAGAGCCCTGTCAAAGAAAAGCAATAGTAACAGTAGAACAAGTTTCAGAGTGAGTTGCTGGAAATGTGGCGGCGGCATCATGGTGTGACGGTGGCGGAGCGGAGGCTAGTGGTGGTTTGGTCTCCTAGTACACGTGAATTTAATTATTACCCAATACAAAACTCTTTTTGATGATGACCACTGGGTAGTAATTTTCCTTAAATTGTCGACAGTTACAGCGACCAAAGATTTGGAGGATCTTTTGAGGGCCACAAGGCAAAATAATGCAAGAAAAGTATGAAAAAAAAAATGCAAGAAAAGGATGAATAGAAAGTGTGGAAAAACGAAAAAGAATGAACAGTTCTGACAACAGATATTTTGACATTGTCAATCTAGCCCTCGTTGTTAGCCAGCAATATTCCGTCTAAATCGGCTAATCTAAAAATAAAAAAAGTGGATGATCCAAATCCTAATAAAGTAAATTTTGTAATTAGTATAATTAGCATAATTAATTATTAATTAATTTTGAATTGATGTCAATTATAGTTAAAATTCATAAATTAATTGTGATAGTGTAATAGAGAAAGGAAATTGATTAAATGTTTCTTGTTGAGTTGTTCCACATGGAATGTTTGAAAAATGGAGACTTACTTGGACATTATAAAATTAAGTTGAGGAGTTGAAATGTTATTCCAACCCTTCAATTGTCCTATATTGGTTTTATAAATTAGTGTGGACTAGTTTATATTAAACTCAAGTAAAAATATTTGATAAAGTGTTTTTTAAGGGGTTCATATGAGTGGACCACATGCGGTCGTGGGCGCGGGTGTTAGGGCGAATATCTCAATCTTATCTTTTTGGGACAAATTCAATTAAAAGATTGAATTTTAAACTTGACTAGGCTGATCGGATAAGGGATTGACCTAGTCATCTAGGCTTATCGGATAATGGGATTGACCAAATCATGAGTCATATCCGTTGGAGATCTTGCCAAATACTTAGGGATAAAGTTGATAAGGATTAGGATTCTTCTTTTGGTTAAAACTCTAATTAGCCTTTTCAGCCGTCAAACCCTAGCAAAAATTAGGCCTGGCAATCGGCCCATCTCCCGCAACCAGCCCTAATCCTTTTCTATAAATAGACTGCCTTAGGCAGACTTGAGATGCACCAAACACCACAAACACAGTACCTTTTCTGCCTTGAGTTTTCCCTCTTCTCCCACTGATTATCCTATTGCTCCACGGCCTTCTCATATTTGAGCCTTTCTGCATTCTTATATATATTGAATATACCAGATCCATACATGAGAGGTCCTATATTCTTGTGGTTTTGGCTATCTAGTTCTGATTTCAGCGACTGAATATTGATCGAGGTAAACGAGAAGGAGTGCACCTGATCATTCTAGACCATCTCATCTTGGAAGGAGCTGCGCTGTACCCGTTGCACTAGTAAGTCGAGGTGCTCGTTTCTTCAAGGAAAACAAAATTTCTCTGTGATTTGATTGTCCTATTGATTCTGTTACGATACAGAATCCTTAAGATAAGTTTACTTTTAAATTTGGTATTTACTTTAGATAAAATTGACATAGTGCTTTATTATTTTATTGCCTCAGTTGATATATGAATTTTGACTTTTTCTAGACTCATATATGATTAAATAATTGCTTAAATTCTGATTTGTCTTGAATTTGATGTATATTTCTAAACACGCATGCTATATGTTTAATTTTGACGACACATATTATGTGTATTAAATATAATATCGCATGCTTGATTTAAATTTCATATTGATAAAACGCACATACTGCCTCAATTTTGATTATCTATTCTAATTCCTAATAATTTGATTTGCATATTTATTTACATGTTGGTATATCTTGCTGCGAAATAACAATCTTGAAGAAATGAGTATTTCGTATGTTTTTATCTACTAAAATTCTGATTAGATATCTTGTCTAGAAATTTTGCTTGATATTTCTGAGTAGATATCCTGTTTAAGAATTCAACCTAAATATTCTGCTTTAGGGTTATTTTGTATTCAATCATGGCCACCAGTTCTAGTGCTATTGATGAAGTTGTGTCAGGAAAAGTTGACCTTTTCGGCCTTCCAAAAACGTTCTTAGGCTAGTTCTGATAGAACCAACTAAAATTGATCCCAAAACTAAAGAAATAGCTGATTGAAAAATGAAGGATCAGACTGTTTGAGGAGTGATTCTGTCAGCTTTGTCTGATACACTCTTCGATGTATACTATTCTAATTCCTATTTAGCTAAGTCTTTATGGGATGAATTGGATAGGAAATACAATACTGAAGAGCAAAGGCTCGAAAAGTATTGAATTTCCAAATTCCTGAAGTATCATATGGTTGAAGGCAGGTCTGTATCTGAACAAACACATGTATTGATCAATCTAGAGTATTCCCTAGCTAATGTTGAGATGAAACTCCCTGAGAAATTTATGGTGATGTCAATTGTCGATAAGTTCTCCAAGTCTTGGGAAGGTTTCGACATGACTCTAAAGCATCAAAAAGGAAAATTAACTTTAGATAATCTAATAATTGCCATTAGCATAGAAGGGGAACATAGAAATTACTCACACAATGTTCCTGTTGAATATAATCCTAAGGCAAATGTGATAGTAGGAAAGAAGAAAGTCAACTTGAACTTAAAATATAAAACCATTGATAAAGAAAAAGTTAAAATAAGTAAGAAACCGAAGGCTAACAGGCTATGCTGGAATTGTGGACAAAAAGGGCATTGGACTAAGGAGTGTCCCTCCAAGAAAGCCAAGGCTAAAGCCCAATTTGCTGGACCAATTGTCAACATGATTGTTGGAGACACCAACGAAGCTGGAGTTCCTAATGCATCCATTGACGAGTATGTTTCTTTTAAACTCAAATTATTCTCTATTTATGAACCATATGGTTGGCTGATAGATATTGGTGCTAATGTGCATGTTTATGCTGATAAATCACTGTTTGTGTCTTACCAGCCTGTTAGCAGAAGGACTGTGATGATGGGGAACTCAAGTGCAGCCAAAGTGTTTGGGATAGGATGTGTGGACCTGAAATTTCCTTCGAGGCACATATTGTCTCTGCAAAGGGAGCATTATGTCCCAGCAGTTCAAAGAAATATGATAAATGGTTCTGTAATAGTTAGGGAGGGTTTTGAGATTTTCTTCAAATCAAATAAAGTTGTAATTTTACATTACATAACTTTTATTTGTAAAGGCTATCTTTCTGATAGTTTGTTTAAATTGTGAGTTGAGAACATTCTTTGTTCAAATAAAGTTGATGTTTCTAATTCTCGTATCATAAATGTTATTGAGAATTCTTTTATTTGGCATAGTTGTTTAGGACATTTAAATTTTGGTTCTGTCAAACGTATGATGAACTTAAATGTAATTCCTAAATATGAAATTGAACGAGGTCATAAATGTCAAATCAGTGCTGAAGCTAAGCAAGTGAGAAAGCTTTACCATTCGGTTGAAAGACAAATTGAAATTCTTGACTTAGTGCACACAGACATTTGTGAGTTCGATGGAGTCATAACAAAAGATAATAAAAGAAACTTTATCACCTTTATAGATGATAATAGGGGATATTGTTATGTTTATTTACTAAAATATAAAGATGAAGCACTAGAAAAGTTCATTACGTTTAAAAATGAAGTCGAAATACAAACTGGTAGAAAATTTAAACGGTTAAGGTTAGATAGGGGTGGGGAATATGGGTCCAACCCATTTCATGAATACTGCCAAAATTTTGGCATAGTTCATGAAGAAACAGCCCTTTATTCTCCCGCTTCGAATACGATAGCTGAACGAAAGAATAAAACATTCATAGACATGATTAATAGTCTATTTTTGAATTCTGGATTGCCTAAGTATATGTAGGGGGAAGCTTTGAATACGGCTTGCCATATTCTGAATAGAGTTCCCTTGAAACATAAAGAAGGTACTTCATTTGAATTTTGGAAAGATAGGAAACCTAGTCTAAAGTACTTCCGAGTGTGGAGCTGTCTTGCAAAAGTATTAGTCCCTGAACACAAGAGGAAGAAGCTAGGTCCTAAGACTGTTGATGCGGTCTTTCTACACTATGTGAAAACTCTTATGCTATGAGATTTTTGGTTATTAAATCAGAGATTTCGAGTATAGATGGGAACACTATAGTTGAATTTTGCGATGCTACATTCTTTGAGAACGTGTTCCCATGAAGACTGGGATACCTCCAAATGTTTTTTTAGATTCAACCCTAAGTTTACATCGATTCCGAATCATGTGAAAATATGACAAATGTGGGGGGGCGGTCCTAGTAGTAGCAAAATTCCAAAAAAACTGGATGAACCTAGATGGAGTAAAAGGGTTAGAATCACTAAGGACTTTGGAAGTGACTTTGTTACTTACTATATCGAGGGTGATCCTGTTACCTTCAAGGATGCTATGGCTTCCCCTGAGGCTAAGCATTGGAAGGAAGCCATTAAGAGTGAGATGGATTTTATTATCTCAAATGGGACATGGGAATTAGTTAATCTCCTTCCGGGGTGTACTACTATAGAAAACAAGTAGATCTTCAAAAAGAAACTAAAATCTGACAAAACTATTGACAAGTTTAAAGTCAGGCTAGTTGCCAAAGGGTTTAAGCAAAAAGAGGGAATAGATTACTTCGACATGTATTCCCCAGTAGCTCGTTTGACTACAATTCAAGTGCTTATAGCACTGGCTTCTATATATGATTATCCTATTCACCAGATGGATGTGAAAATAGCATTTCTGTATGGTGATCTAGAGGAAGAAATCTATATGGATCAGCTAGAGGGATTTGTAGCTTCTGGAAATGAGCGGAAAGTTTGCAAGCTTGTTAAATCACTTTATAGTTTGAAACAAGCACCTAAACAATGGCATGAAAAGTTTGACAAAACCATACTGTCATTTGGCTTCATAATTAATGATAGCGACAAGTGCGTCTACTGCAAAGTTAAAGGTGATAATTGTATTATGTTATACTTGTATGTAGATGACATTCTATTAATAGGTTCCAACACTGAGATTATCAATGAGACTAAGTGTTTCTTAAAGAAGAAGTTTGAAATGAAAGATATGGGTGTTGCAGATATGATTCTTGGACTTAAGTTGACTCGCTCAACTGAGGGTATAGCAATTTCTCAATCTCACTATGTTGAGAAGATAATTGAGAAATATGACTATAAACAAAGTAGAATTGCTAAAACACCATATGATCTTTTGGTGGCTCTCTTTAAGAATGAAATTGATGTACCAGTGTCTTAATTGAGGTATTCTCAAATAATTGGTAGCTTGCAGTATCTTGTAAATGGGTCAAGACCAGATATCTCATTTGCAATCTTCAAACTTGCTAGATACACAAGTTGTCCCAATCGAACCCATTTGGAGGCTTTGGATAGGGTACTTCGGTATCTAAAGGGCTCAATTTCACTAACCTTGCACTATAAGAGATTTCCTGTAATGCTGAAAGGATATAGTGATGCTAGCTGGATAGCCAAAAACTCCAAAAGTAATAGGTGTACAGGGTATATGTTTACCTTGGGTGGAGATGTTGTATCTTGAAAGTCTACCAAACAAACTTTGGTAACTCGGTCGACTTTTGATACTGAGTTGTGTGCTTTGGACACTACTGGGACAGATGTAGAATAGTTGTATGGGCTAATGTTACAATTACCTATGGTGACCAAACCTCTTCCGAGAATTGCTGTACATTATGATAACCAAACCACAATTGCAAATATTAGTAGTTCAAAGTTCAATTAAAAGACCAAAAGACACATCCAAGTTAGATTAAAGTCTATAAGGGAGTTAGTGTCTGAAAAGGTCATAGCAATTGATTTTGTTGGATCCAAAGACAATATTGCCGACCCTTTAACTAAGGGACTTAACTTGTCCTCAATTCATAAATTTAGGTTGGGGATGGGATTGCAAACCTATCAATGAGATACCTGTAGTGGCAACCCAACCTACTAAGTGGCGATCCCATAAGGTAGGTTCAATGTGGTATAAACAAGTTGTTGAGTATATCAAGGTACACCTAAAATTAATTGATATTTCATATCTGGTGTCTTTCCCTTGAATGCTTGGTAGGTGTTGATTACTGCTAGTTTAGTAAGAGTTTAACTCTGAATGGGGTCAAGTCATTTGAACAAGATGTTGGCAGTGCATCCCTAGAGATGCCCAACTAAATGAATGTAGTCTTTTGGCCAGAACTAAAGGAATTGGGTTATTGCTTGACAAACATTCATGACTCAGGATTGGGACACATGGCCTTAATGTGTCAACCCTAAAGATCAGTACATAGTTGTTTTCTCGTTGTTACTGATTGATGCAATCACAATTATGGGAACAAATTCAAGGCTTAGATCCATTTGTCCTAGTGGTGGCAGAAGTCGGATAACTTAAGGAGTGGTTCAAATCGAAAGGTACCATTTCTGAAAGCGAGCTATGACTGAATCAGATAGCCATTATCTATGAATTTATGCAGGATTGTTGTAATTGGCATAATTAGCATAATTAATTATTAATTAACTTTGGATGGATGCCAATTATGGTTGGAATCCAAAGATTAATTGTGGTTGTGCAATAGAGGAAGGAAATTGGTTAAGTATTTCTTGTTGAGTTGTCCCACATAGAATGCTTGAGAAAGTGGAGATTTACTTGGACATTATAAAATCAAGTGGAGAAGTTGAAGGGTCATTCCAACCCTTAACTTGTCCCACATTAGTTTTATAAATTAGTATGGACTAATTTATATTGAACTCAAGTAAAAATATTTAATAAAGTATTCTTTAAGGGGTTTATATAAGTGGACCACACACGTACTGCCGCCGCCGCCGCCCGACCAGGCTCTGGCTCGGGGTCACGGGCGTAGGCGTTAGAGTGAATGTCTCAGTCTCAGTATTATCTTTTTGGGACAAATTTAATTAAAAGATTTAATTTTAAACTTGACCAGGCTGATCGGATAAGGGATTAGCTGAGTCATCTAGGCTTATCAGATAATGGGATTGATCAAATCATGAGTCATATCTGTTGGAGATCTTGCCAGATACTTAGGGATAAAATTGATAAGGAATAGGGTTTTTCTTTTGGTTAAAACTCTAATTAGCCTTTTCAGCCGTCAAACCCTAGCAAATATTAGGCCTGGCAGTCGGCCCATCTCTCGCAATCGGCCCTAATCCTTCTCTATAAATAGACTGTCTTAGGCAGACTTGGAGATACACCAAACACCACAAACGCAGTACCTTTTCTGCCTTGAGTTTTCCCTCTTCTCCCACTGATTATCCTGTTGCTCCACGTCCTTCTCATATTTGAGCCTTTCTACATTCTTATATATATTGAATATACACATATATATACATGAGAGGTCCTATATTCTGGTGGTTTTGGCTACCTGGTTCTGGTTTTGGCGATTGAGTACTGATCGAGGTAAATGAGAAGGAGTGCACCTGATCGTTCTGGACCATCTCATCCTGGAAGGAGCTGTGCTATATCCGTTGCACTGGTGAGTTGGGGTACTCGTTTCTTCAAGGCAAATAGAATTTCTTTGTGATTTGATTGTCCGATTGATTCTGTTATGATACAGAATTCTTAAGATAAGTTCACTTTTAAATTTGGTATTTACTTTAGATAAAACTAACAGCATGCTTTATTATTTTATTGCCTCGATTAATATATGAATTTTGATTTTTTCTAGACTCGTATTTGATTAAATAATTGCTTAAATTCTGATTTACCTTGAATTTGACGTATATTGCTGAACACGCATGCTGTATGTTTAATTTTAACGATGCATGTTATGTGTATTAAATATGATATTGCATGTTTGATTTGAATTTCATATTAATAAAATGCACATACTGCCTTAATTGTAATTATCTGTTCTAATTTTTGATAATCTGATTTGCATATTTACTTGCATATTGGTATAGCCTACTGCGAAATAGCACTCATTGCATTGAGTCCCAATCTACATGAAAATAATTAGGACAATTTGAATGCTTATTGAAATATAATGATTGATGATATTGGTTTAAAGTTTGAACTTAAACGTTAATTTTAATATAAGATTAAAAAATCAAATATCTAAACTTAGTGAGTTATAATGTTGGAATTTATAAATATGAGGTGAAATATATAAATTAGAGTGGATTAACTTACATCAGATTGAGTTAAGTTTAACATGTTGGAGGATGATCTCATCTACCTTGATTTTTCGTAGTCTCGTAGGTCAAGTTAGAAATAAGGGTGTCAAAATCAAACCCAATCTAATAACTTAACAATGACCAATTTGAAAAAATTAGGTTTTAGTTTAGTGTTTTTAGGTTTGGGTCAAATTAGATCGGACTCGATAATAATTTGAAAAAAAAAGGGTTAGGTTGATTTTGGGTTAACCAGCCTAACCTAAAAAACAAGTAGGTGATCTAATAACCCAATAAATCTAACCCATCTAAAAAAAATTTAGTAATTAAAATCAAATCTAAATAATATATATCTAAAAATAAAAAATTTTAAATTCAATTACTAAATAACACATTCAATTCAAAAACTGACAAACCAAACATAAACCTCCTCCTCCTCCAAAAAAAAAGACCAAACAAATATACCAATTATAAAATCAGTAAACCCTAGCCTCTTCTCCGTTACCATTGCGCCACATAGGTCACACCAAACTTTTAAATTTTTTTCTAATTTTTAGCCCTTTGATTATTTAGTTAGTTACTAATTTATTTTCTTTCTTAATGTTGTTTTAAGGTTTCTTTTGTGAAGTTTTGGAATATGAATTATGGAGAATTATGGAGGAAACTAGCTACCATTACAAAGAAGATTTTGAATTTTCATGAAGAATTTGATATGTTTTTGTCTTTTGACTTTAATTTTCACTATTTTGT
>JACGDI010004598.1:246909-258809 GCA_014898725.1 Jacaranda copaia
TAGAATTTTAGATAGTTTTAATTTATGTTACATTTCACTAATATACTTGAAAAAATAAAATTCATACTTAGTTCTTCAAGAATGTATAATAATTCTTCAGATTACAATAATCATTTATAATTAGAATGTATGATAATTTTTCAAGAATGTGTTATATATATAAAATCATCTACTATAATTTTGCATGCCAATTTTAGCCAACATAATAACACTACAAGTATCCATTCATGAGTTAATACATCATATCAATTGAAACACTTGTATTTTATAAAATGATATATTTCTACAAAAAAATTCAAAATTCAAAAATTCTAAATATTTAAAAAAATTAATTACTTTAAATTTTAAGTATAAAAATAATTACTAAATAAAAAAATTAGAGCTAATGTCATTTATAATGCTACAAGTATCTTTCTTGCAATAATGGAAGAAAAAAGGAAAATTAATGTATTTTATTTTTAAAAAAAACAAATCATGCAAGAGGCGTGGCTGAACTTGGCAAAATTAAAAAAAAAAAAGCATGCAAGAGGAGTGGACTGAAGCCATGCCTCTTGCAAATTTTGGAAAAAAAAAAAACAAAATCAATTTACTCAAGAGATGTGGGTGAAATCCACGCCTCTTTCACTGTAATTTTATTTGAAACCTATGCTTTACAATATTTTTACAAAATTTTTAGAACCACGATAGTTTTAAATTTTTTTTTTCATTTCACCGTATTTTGATAATTGATCCTTATTATTCTACCTAAAGAAATTAAAGCAAAAAGTATTATTAACTAATAAAACCTTCATTTTTTAATAATCAATATTCCGTCCTCTATTACTTGCATTACAACTCCCAGTCCCAGACCCAGACCCGGAATAGCAAATCTTGTTAACATCTACTTCATTGAAACAACAGGGCTTATCCTCATCAATTCTCCCAATTCTTCCAACTCCTCCGCCGTAGCTCGTCTCCATCGCCGCCGGTTTTGTCCACACCAGATTCCCCTCCAGATCAACATCCACCGTCGCGCCACCACCTTTTCTCCTCGAGAGCAGCCGCACAAGATCCTGCAGATCTGCATTATCAATTTCTTTCGATGATCCAAATTTATTTCTCCTCGGCAACTGTGTGGTTTGAGGAACAGTGCAGTTCATGACGGCGCTGCCGGGGCCCCGATCGGCGCCTCCGCCGCATTCACACAGAGCGTTCATGTAGAACTCTCTCGCTCTCGTTAGAAATCTAATGGGCGCAATCTTGTTTAGAGTGCTGTTTCTGGTCTTGGCCATGGTTGTCGATTTCGACAAGAAATTTCCAGGTCAGTAAGGATTAACTGAAGAAGTGATTGAAATACGATGCAGTATAGAAGCAGAGGATTTATATGAGGTTTTGAGAATGGGCGATGGCGATGTGTAGATATCATTTTTTCCGATTATTTGAATTAGACGGCAAGGCAATGGAATAGTCTGTTTGAGGGGTCAGATTTACAGAATCTTGGAATCAAAGCAAAATTTTATATACAACTTGAGGGGATTTGGGAATTGGTATATAATGTAAGATTTAGAGCAAAGGTCAGATGGAGGTCATTTTTAATTACTTAATAAGGCTTCAATCTCCACTTGCATGTGTGACATTGACAATGAGAAATTTTATTCAAGATTTTGTTTTGTTTTTGTTCTCTATATATTTCACAAGAAGATATATATTATTTATGTGTCATATGCTACTTGACTAATATCAGTGACCTCCATGCAAAAAACGAATACTGTTGGGATTTGATTTAATTATTTGAAAATTAAAATTGATTAAGATTTTTAATTTTTAAAAATAATAATTAAATAATTTATTTTTATTTTAAGCTCGTAGTGTTTACGAGAAACTTATTTCTATTTTAATTCATGAATGTGGATTTCTAAATCATGAAAAACCAACTGGCCTACCGCCACATGGGCAAAGAAACTACAGAAGGAGTCACCTAGGAGAAAGAATAGATGGGGTATCATGATACATGGCCTACTTATAACTTTTGTTGCAATTTCAATTTTTTAATTGAGAAAATGAAAAATAAACACTATTTGGCTGTGACCATAATACCGATATCAGAATGGGAGCAAATCATAAATGTGAAATAATTTTGGCTTTTGATTTTGATGAGGTTCCCTTTGGGAGATAATTTCCCATTTTCTGCCACTATCTTTTCAATTTTCAACAATTATAAAATATTAATAAAGTAATAAATATTCGAATTGACTTGGTAAAGTTGAAAGTCCCCCTTCTTCTGAGATGGGGTAGATCGTGATTTGGGCCAAACGTTGTGTCCACGTACTCTGATGAAACTGGGCCAGCCGCCTGCTAAGGGCTGGAGAACAATTCTACTTGGCCCATCTAATGTTGTTTTGACTTTTGAACGTGGCCCTTATTTTAGGGCATCGTAATTTTGGTATTATACTTTTAAAGGGATAATTTCATTATTGAACTTTTGTTACAATTGGATTTGGGGTTGAAAAAAATGAACAAATGGTATACTTATATGAATATATTTGTTAAGCTTAAAATATTTACAAGGGGCAGAAGAACTAGGAATAATGTACTCAATTAGTTTTGAAACACATTAAGTTTTTATGTATTATGGCTGTGATTTGCTAATAATCATGCATTTTCTTTTCAATTTTAGGGATATGGCAAAAGTACTTCAGAGTGTAATTGACAAACAAGGACAAATAAATACTACCTCCAATTAGAGGACTAGTCTTTTTCCCCCTTTATATATGCAATTTTTAAATATATTAAAACTTGAATGGATTTTTTGTGGAATATAATTTTACTTTTTATAAAAGCCCAGAGATAGAGTGGTCATATGGTTTACAATCCTTGCATGCATAAATTATTTTAACATTTTTTTTATCATTATTTAAAATTTTAAATTAGATATAGAAAAACATAGCAAAAGACACTCACTAAGTATACCTTAGTTTTGTAGCATAAACTAAAAATTCTTAATCAAATATGAAGAATTTAAAAGAAATACAAAAAGGGAACAAAATTCACTTGATTTTGGTACCACACAAAAAAATATGGGAAGCATGGATGGTTACAGTTATAGTGAGAATGAATTGACAGGAATTTTTAATGCGTTTTGCAATGATAGGAGATGGTAGTTAAGATATTACTGAATATCAGTAGTTTAGTTAGATGCAAATAATTCTAAGTTTATGTATGAAATCATTTTTTAGTTATTCATTTTTATTTATGGAATTGTAGGAATATATTTATTATTTTGACAACCCTTTTGATAAACAATATTCTGATGTATTTAATTTAAAAATTGCCTTTTATAAGTATAACATGACTTTATCTTTTAAATAGTATAGATATATCTCCACCTTCTTTTTATATGATCTTGTAATGTCAGCTGTATTGGAAGATGGATGATTAACTATATATAGATATGATATTTATGTGATTAAAAAAATATTAATCAAGTTACAAATAAGTTTCATTTAATGCACTAATAAATGCTATTCGACACTATATAATTTCTAAATATCTGAAATAATATTTTTAAAAAATAACAGTATTTCATTATAGAAAGTATAATAGTTTATTTATGAAAGATCTACAAATTAATTGTACATTCATGAGTTTTTTATTGAATCAATTTATTGAATGTGGATAACAAGGAACTTATACCACGTCAATATAAACAAATATTCAAATCTTTTGCGACACTTAGAACAATCTAATTGTCTTAGGCACACCAATACAACTGCATTCAACCAACAACACACAAATTCACACTTGGACTCCTTGGTTAATTTATTTTTAAGCGTAGATGCAAGAATATAACCACGAGATTGCTCCATTAATGGTAACTATGAGAGGGTGGATCACCGCCGTGCATCCCGCCGCCGGCTTCACTGATCTCTCCGCCTCCATGAGTATGTCCTGATGAGGCGGCAACCCCACCGGCCGCGGCTTCTTCAGGTTCACACTCAGCAGCTGCTGCTGGAACCATAACTGGCTTCTTCTTTTTCTTGGCTATGCAAAAGAGGCCAACTGCAAGGAATGCAAGAAAGAACAATCCACCTAAGGACACGCACACCGCTATGACGGTGGTGTGGTTGTTGCCGCCGCCACCACCTGGAGGGGTTGGGACAAGTGTGTTTGACGGTGGTGAAAAAGGGGTGAGGGCGTTGGGGGTTGGTGGAGAATACGGAGATGTTGGAGCTATTGGCGGAGAATGATCATACGGTGGATAATATGGTGGCCCTGGCGGGGTAATTGGGCCACCTGGTGGTGTTTTTGGCGGATATGACGGCGTCTGTGGTGGCGCCGTGGGTCCATGGGGATTGGGTGGAGAAGTACCTGGTGGTGGTTGATTGTCGCCCCCGCAATGTTCTTCGTTATGACAGGGTGAAGGTGGTGGGTTGCTAGGCGGCAGTGGCGGCGGCGGAGAAGGGGATTGTGGTGGAGGAGAATGGTATGGATAATTAGCTACCATCTTGATGCTTTTGAGAGAAGGCATTTTTTCTTCCCCCTACTAATTATGGCTTAATTATTAATAATCTGGAAATTAATTAATCACCTCTCCACTTTTAATTTGGGCTTCTGCATTCAGCATTTGGTAATGAATGCTGATGTATCTGTACACACCCAAACCACTAAGAAACTTTAAAAAAAGTTGAACATGCAAAAATAAATAAATCAAATTTAGAGACGACTTATGTAAGCTGTCTGTATTTTTGGTCCCAAGAGGTAATATGTATTCAATTTAATTACACAATATTGTACGTGAGAGGGCTGCTGACCGTCGATACCTGAGAATTGATCATAACTGTTTTATTAATTTCCTCTTCCCCTAAAAATTCTATGATTGCATGCATTAGCTGTACTAATTACGTCCGAGTGGAGCTTAATAAATATGTATAATATGGCCTAATTAAACTTCTTTAGTCAGATGATTAATATATATAGAAGTTCAAGGCCAACAGCTCTATATTTAATTCAGTTTCATTATATCATTGCATTATTTCGTAATTTAATTGCAATTGGACCATGACTCTGATACGAGATGTTAAAGCATTAAAATTTTTGGGTCTCTGTCGCACATTCAGAAATTTTTTGAACCATTTTCATTTTATTTTATATTTTATTTCATATTTTAATTTGACGAATATATACCAAGTATATTTAATCTCTAATAATTATATTTATAAAAAAAATATTTAATACACTTGATGTATTTTCATTAAGTTGTAATAGAGGATGGAACATAAAATGATTAAGTAAGATCAAAACACTATGAGATGCTTTTTGGATAGAGTTTGAGTGATTAAAACATATTAAGGGAGTTGGATACATGTAGTGAGATTGAGATTAAATTCAAGATATCTTTGTACGCCTTAATTTGATACTTTGTCCGGTTGTAGATATAGCCTAATGGTTGAAGTCGATCCACATTAAATTTTATGTTCATATGATGTTTTGTGTTTTGATTTTTCAGACATAAAAACAAGAATTTGCTTAAAAATCTTAATGTAAAGGAAGTATATTTTACATTATCTGCACAGAGGTTCATGTATTTGGATTTATGTATTAATAAACAATTTTATAGTATTAATTTCGAGCTTATTTATTAAAGATAGCAACTGGGAATGGGTGACGGATCAATATTATTATTGCTACCGCAGCCCATATGCATAATTGTATGCAATCAACCACTCCAGGCATTGACCACATTGGAGCTTATAAAGAAAAAGTTAGATTTAAGCATAACATCATTTAATGCATAACCTCAGTGCATAGAAAATATAAGAGTAGTTGGAATTTATATTGTCTTTTTCTTTTCCGAGTTCATGTCCGTGAATTAACCGTAGAGTACTTAATTAAGGAGACAACTGTAATAATTAATTGGATAAATTTGTTTTCAAAATATGCACCCCCTCCTTTTTTTTTAATTATAATTTTCAACTCAGGCATAGATTTGTAATCTACCTATCACACGAAATAATACAATCTTATGTATGTATTCATTGTTTAAAACCAAAGCATAAAATATTAGCATGCCCTTTAAAATATTTTTAATGGCACTTTGATATGTCATTTAATTTATTTTTGGTGATATTTTAACGTATCACTTGAGGCATTTTTGATTGCATTTTCCTAATGCCACAACAAAGGTAAATTATTGACATATATATATATATATATATATATATTTAGCTTTTCTGCTAGAAGTGACATTTTAAAAAATTTCATTAAATATAAAATTGCCACTATAATATTAGTTGATTAGTATTTTTAAGTATCTTTAATGTTTAATTTTATTGCAGTGCCTAAGACCTAGGGAGCACTAAATGCATTCCTATTTATTGTCGGAAAATTTCATGTTGTACTTAAAATGATTTGTGAATTATTGAATAAAAATATGGTAATACATAAAGTAAAGTGTTAAAAGCAATCTTTTTTGATTAATCAACTATTCATAATCCAATTGAATGCTATGATATAAGCCGCTATAGTGGGTATAAAGCAAGCCATCTTTTAATCATCATAAAACATTCTTTGGGCTTATATTCTGGAGCTGTATGACCTGCACCCTGCAAAAACACATGCACCATAATATGTTTTACACTTAATTTCTATGTCATTTTACTTCACATCATTCACAAAAATGGGGAGTTGAAAACTTAAAACTTCAACTTGCCTTCACTGTAGCAAAAGTGAGATAGACTTGATTATTACTGTATTTTTCTGTGTATCTGCAAAGAGCAAATTGTAGTTCAATTGTGAGGTCAAGTTTACACTATGTGTTGTTGTTAGCATTTTTTGGACCATATCTAGAATTGAAAACTAACCCTGCAACTTGACCGTCAACAATCCAAGGCCTCCATCGATCCTCCACAGTGAAATTAAGATTGTGTATCCATTTCAAAGTGCTCATATAAGGTAAAACCAAATCGTGATCACCACTGAAAGAAAGATGTATAATTGGAAAATATTGTCAAAAGATATTAATTAAATTCTTAGTCTATCAATGATTAAATTTTTAACATTGGCGGTTTTTAAAAAGGGGGCTATTCCACGACCACTTTGTGAGATATAATGTGGTTAACTTTATGAAAAAGAAGTATTGAAGTTACAGAAAGTTCCAAGCATTTTAAGCCAATAATGTTATCCAACAAGCAATTAATTTGACTCACCTATATACTAACGCTTGAAATCCTTTCTCATTGAGAAGTTGATAATCTTTGAAAATACTTTCTACATCTGCTTCATAGGACAAGCTTGTATTGCATCTTTTCCAATAAGTTATTGTGCCCTAAATTTCAACCGACACCTTTGAATTAAGACATTTAATAGAGACACCCCATCAACAATTCATCATAAAACATGAAAAAAACATGCCTGAGTTGAAACTTATTGTTCATGTACCTTTCTGATGTGAAGAGCTTCTTGAACAGTTTCATCATTTGCCCAGACATAAGAGCTTACATAATTATCGTTCTGCAACAAGAAGACTTTGCACTTAGGAAACTCCAGCAATGACATGATCATATATCTAATGTGGACATTAGAAAAATATGTCAGATAGATAGGAAAAAATTACACGACACCATAGTTCCTCTTGTTTGGATAGAAGGAGGAGATCAGTTGGATCATCTTCTAGGAATAGTTGGCCAAATTGGAAGTCTTTAGGTTCTGGTGAGATGAAATTACATTGTGGCTCCAAAATGTGCCCGGTGTTGATAAGATTTAAGCACTGTTGATGATATGGTGAAACAATCATGCAAGTGTTGAAAATTTAAGTCAATTTATATGTAAGAACAATGTGCCTTTAATATGTTGGGAAGATATGATAAGATAAGAAATATATATTTTACCTCTTTGATAAGTCGAAGCGCATAAAGACATTGAAAATTATTTTGATTTGGATTTACATACTCCCCGTGACAACTGCTTTTCGCTAGCTGAAATAGCCAAGCTACCAGTTATGTTCTTGTTATCTAATACAAAACAATGCATGATGACTAAAATATTTACATATCTAAATAAAGTAAGTTCTTCTTTATGAAGTTTTCTATATAAGCCGACTGAAAACAGTGTTGCAGAAACCTTTTTTTCATTAGTAATGAATTTTATCAATCCTTCTTGTGACTAACAAGTGTTTTACTCTTAGATGTTCCTAGAGTTGATGGGTGGATAGAGAACAACAAAGCAATACATTCTTATAATATTTTACCCTAACATAAATTCAGAGTTGAGCAAATCCATTCACCCATGTCCTAATTTAGGCCTTCATTTATCTGGTCCTACATATTAACTCAGTTGAATTGAGTGGCAGCTCTGGCACCATTTCAGTAATACGGACTATGTAGACAAATTTATTAGGTTTTTAACACGCCACAGAAGAAGATGTAAAATCCAATTAATTTGCATCAGGAATTATTCTTCATGCGCATTAATTCACTAGAGAAGCTGTTCTTAGTTAGAGGAGGCTTCTATCCATCAATTGTTGTGGCAATCACGTCAACTTAAGTAGTGTCCATAAAGTGTATGGTGGAGGTCCCCATACTCAAGTTGTACATGGCCTTAGGTTCAGGGATATGAGAACAAAACAAAACTAGGGAAAATAATCTCTTCTGTAAAGCTAAACATCATGGTTATTGATGTGTGGGTACAACATGATGAATGTTTATGATGTCTTACACCAGGTAAAATAAACCTATATAAAACTAACAAATAACTGCTACTTTAAATTTCATCACATATATTTTGGCTTCTATGCTTAAGTTTTTTATTCATTCTCATTGAACTTCTTGTGCAAAAATACTCATAAAAAGAAAATGAAATTACCTCAAAATACTCATCTGATATGAGTGCCATTCTATGAGCATAAGGAATCTTCTCATTTTCATCATTATTGTTCTCTGTCATTGAATTGCCAATGATGTATCCCTGGTTCAATTTTTCAAAATTGTTATCTTGTTAACCCAAAACAGTTTCCATGGGAAGAAAATAGGGTTGAGTACTAAACTTAGGATTATTTACTTGGAGTGACATTCGCGGCTCAAGTCCAGCTTCATTACCTGGAATATGACACTTATTTCAACTTACTCTTGATGAGGAAAACCATAGAAGTAAATTGTTGTCACAAATTTATCATCTTAAGTGCCACCTTTTGCTATTTCCAGAGCTAACATGGTCGCAATTTTGCCTCCATAAGAGTCACCAGCAATGTACAGACGATTTTTGATAAATTTTGGGTGATTCAACAACCACTGTGTTTTCCAATATGAAATTAGCTTCCAACAGTGGTTCAACTTCTAGATTAACTGATGTAAATTACCATAAATAATAGACAAATATCTTTTTTATTTTCCTAATTTTCTTCTTTGTAAACAAACACAAATAAAAAAAAAAAAATCGTAATACTTGTTTCAAATTTACCTTCCTAAGAAACAAGCAATTATCTTTTGTTGATTTAGTATCAGAGGTAGCGTAACCTTCTGCTGTATTTGCGTAGGAGAATCCAGTTCCAACTGGATAATCTACGAATATAATACTAGCAACCTGAAATACCATATAGATATTATGTGAACAAATGATTGCAAAAACTATAGTCAATAATCATATAATAATCAGGCATGAAAAACAACCTTTGTCCATGAATATGGATTTGTGATGAGGGACGGTAAACTTCCATCAAAAGATGCAAGATCAAAAGCCAATGGACCTACAAATGCACAATGGATCAGCGTTAATTTTTTGGCTGAAAATTCACCTCTATAAGTGCCATCAATAAGCCCATCAAATGAAGTCACAGGAAAAATCGCTGAGAGTGTGAAACAGAATTTGCAATAGATGAAAAATAAGGGGCCTGAGTTCTTCAAACAACCATCACCTTATACTTTTTCTTTGGTGTTCAGATATTTAGGAGGTAAGTAATTCTTGCATTTATGCGCTTTTCATTTCAACAATCTCTGGTAATTTGGAGTAATATAAGTTAAAAAAATATAATCAATGCTTTAAAAATATCAGGTCCAATGAGTTAGATCGAGCCAACAGACAGACCCGATGGATCTCAGGTATACTGATAGGTCTGTATGTGTAATTTGGAGCATCTACTACTTTTTCCTTCAGTGGCAAATTTCTTTCTCATCAATAAGCCAGCCTATATAAATATAATGGAACAGGAAACAAGGAACAGAGTGCATCTAGGCCAGCTCAAAAATACTCTGTTACTTTACAAGTTTTGACAAAATTTAGCTGGCAAAGGAAGTACGCACAGATATGAGGTTAGAAAAACCAACTTAAATTCAAAAAACAAAAGAGTGCATTAATCATAAGAAATGTTAGAATAAATCTCCTTGAATACAGTTGGGTGAATTTAACGATCATGTCTAGATTCAAGTATTGGCTGAATTTAATGATTCAAGTAAAAATAAAAAAAACAAGGACAAAAGGAAAAATAAATAGAAGAAGAAGAAGAAGAACCCACCAATATTTTCATAAACGAGACCGGAAAAACCAGAGCAACCTGGTCCGCCGGTGAGCCAAAGCAGCAGAGGGTCTATCTCCGGGTCCCCTTCCGATTCAATGAAATAGTAAAACAACTGGATTTCATCGTTTTCTCCCACACTTGTATATCTGCTTTCAATAATTTGAATAAGTCACAGAGAAAACCCAAGCAAATATGTCCATGAGAATATAGAGTGAAACAACGGACCCTGTTTCGAGTTTGAAAGGCAGAGTACCATTATAACCTGGCAGAGTCTTGATAATGGATTGTGAAGAACAACTGTTTATCAGGGCAACAAGCAAGAGAAGAAAATTCAGACAAGATTTCAAGTATTTCTTACGCTCATGGTTCTGCGCCATGTCTCCTTGTTGATCATCAGCTTAATAAGATATATTTATATGTGTGGAGATAAAGAATGGAATAGTAGTTGTCAGCTCCTTAGAAGAACCAACTCAAATTGGAAACGTATTCTATTTCAATGGGGCCAAATGTTCTTATCATGATACCAATGATTAATTCTGTGATCTATTGAATTTTATTCGTCGTGTTTTTGATAAATAATTGCACTAACCTTCTCATTTCAATCGCATCGCTGAAGAGAGACCTTTTCTCCTTAAGTGGTTGAATTATTTAATTATGTTGAATGTTTTAGCAATTTTTGTCGACCATTCTAAAGTATTTTTTTTGTTATCTATTCATGTGGGTCTGGCTTAGGCATATCTGTTATATTTTCCCTAAAAGTATTTCACATTTTCTTTGAAAGTATTAATTATTCAATTTTTTTTTTATGATAAATGTTTATT
The DNA here is from genome assembly GCA_014898725.1 of Jacaranda copaia. NCBI lineage: Eukaryota > Viridiplantae > Streptophyta > Magnoliopsida > Lamiales > Bignoniaceae > Jacaranda > Jacaranda copaia. The sequence goes on from JACGDI010004598.1 coordinate 258,217, forward strand.
TATGAAATAAAAATTAATTATTTAGTATAAAATCCAACTGCATGGATTGCTATCTTACAGGCTAGCTGTTTGGCAGTAAATTGCTAAGAATCAGAAATTTACTTGCATTGTTCGCAGGACCATTTCCCTGACCACAAATGTTCTTTTCTTTGTACGTTCTTAGCACAATCGCAAATTAGTGTTTTGTATTCAGACGTTCTATACAATAATAGTGATAGCCACACTTTTAAGTTATGGGTGTAATTTTAGGTGTGTTTTTACTAAAAATAGAATTAGTAGTGAAAGTGAGCTGTTTGTATTTATCGTACAAAGAACAGTGATTCAACCCCAAAATAAAAGTTTAATAATCTTGTTGATTGTACCCCGAACTTTAAATTAGAAATGATGAGAAATTATGAAAAAAGCGATGAAATGACATGAAATGATGAAGAAATGGCAAGACGGTACAAAAACGACACCACTGCATGTCAATGTGTGCCTCCGCACAAAATTGAGCAAGGCACACTGCCTCCCGCGCAGCCAAGTTTCACGCCCTGCTGAGCAATTTATGCTGCCTTCCACGGCTGCATGGGCCCTTGCCCGAGTGTCAAGGG
>JACGDI010004598.1:258909-276428 GCA_014898725.1 Jacaranda copaia
AGTTAAGGCATTTTTTATGTTTTCCTTCATTTCATATTATTTTGAAATAATTTTGAATGATTTTTGTTTGAGAATCATCAAGGGGAGATTAGATACGAGGGAATTCATGCGTTTGCGAAATTGTGAGACTTAAATTTATACCTGACAGATATTCAATAAAAATTATCTTTTCATTCGTGGAGGAGTTAGTAGGCGCATCACCATACTATGTTAAATCTTGTATTAATTTTTGTTTCTAAATTTTGTTGTGGTTATTTCAAAATATATGATATTAGGTCATTATGGATCACAACAGATATCAATATAACTAAAATTATCATGTATTTGTAGATTCAACATGAAAAATTATTATGAATTAAATTATATTAAAAAAGTTAGAAATAAAAAATGAATATTAATGTTGTTATTTGAAAATGTAGTTTAGATCAGAGATTGTCTGGTTGTGAAGAATGAAACAAGTTGTCTGATTCAAAACAATTTTTACTATAGATGTGTTTTTGTATGAGATTTGTGTAATTAGTGGTGCCCCATCATATGCTTTTATTACAATGAAACCATAACATATAAAAAATGTATGTTTATAATAAAATAATGATAAAGATATATATATATATATTATATACTATATAAAAAAGAAAGGCTCTTTACACATTTAAAGTGGTGGTTACGCCATGCTACACCAAAGATTAATTTACCAATTATATCCTTATTTTTTAATTTAATTTCAAAAAGTGAATTTATCACTTGATTTAACATTAAAAAACACAAATAATATAATGAAACCATAATGACAAAATTTATAGAATGTGAAGATAGATATATTTAATAATATTGAACTTTTGATGTAGAAATTATTTGCTAAATATGGGTTTATATTAATGAATTATTAATATGGTATGCTATTGATGTGATTATTATTAAAATTACGTTATTGCTAATATACACTATAAAAAATTAAGTACTTTATTATTTATTATTATAATTTGTTATTAATTATATAATAAACTAATATGCACGTAGAAATAGTATGCCATGACGATTAATAGTGAAAATAAAAATTGTCATAAATCATAGTAATAAAAATTGGCACTTGAAAATCTGATACTTGAAGGATGATTGAATGATTTATGTGACATTATGAACATTTTGATACGCATTTTTTGTTGATACGCCTGCTAAATAACTTTGAAAAGTGCTATGACTAAAAGTAGCAAATTCCAAGCATGTTTTACCTATAGGTTTTGTGTAGTTTTTTGAAACTGTTTTGTTTTTATTTTTTTTATTTTTTATTCTTCAGTTTTTTTGAATTGGGGGTTCTATTTCTTTAAGTCCACGTGTGTGCTTGTTGCTGGGTATGATATCTATGTGAATTTGTAAAAGGGTAAATTACCAATTATGGAGAACCTTTATATCGATCTTTTTTAATATGTTGGACTGCGGTTTCATAACTTGTCATCTCTTGTTGAATGAACTTAATTGTTTCCACATTCACTCACATGATCTGTTAGAGTCTCATATATGACATTGAATAATCCTCACATTTTGAGTTAATTTTTGGGATGAATTAAATCCAATGTTTATTCTTTAATATCGTATCAGAGCCACTTAGTCCCAATATTGGTTACCTAGTGCTCATTTCATGTAATCCTATACTCTAAATGTTCATTTTTCGGCGTGTGCGGGGTGTGTTAGAATTTCATATCAATGAAATAAATAAATAATAGTATCTATATATGGCATTGGACAATTCTTATATTTTGAGCTAATTTTTGGGGTAAGTTAAGCTGAATATATATATATATATATATATGTATATATATAAATATATTCTTCAATATGATCTCAATGCATGCATGAAAGAAATTACGACATGTCACCTAAGCTTGAAATGGGTTGATTCTTGTCTACTAGTATTACTTATTTGTTAACCGATTTTAACTGCTATTTTGTATATTGAGATTTAATTGTTTTGGATTGATTGAAGCTTTTCCTAACAAGAAAAGGCTATGTTTTAACTTAGACTTCGAATGTTCTGCTAGGAGAAATCTAATTAGCAACGATAATGCTGTTTTGCAAAATGAATAATTGAATACCAGTGTCTTATTGATAATAAAATTGAAGTATATATGCATTACAGAGTAAGAATATGTGACGAAATTCTATTTTTCCTAAACAACTCCCCCGACAAAGGATTAATTGCTAAATTAATCATCATACATTTTCACTTTTTTATGAGAAAAAAATATCAAATTCTTGTAGGAAATTTATTTTTCCAACAGCATTTCCACAACAAGGGATTCAATGTTATTTTCTCTTCCTTTTTTTTTAATTTCAAAACCAGGCATAGCTTCTACCCTACATGTATTACCATGGTTTTATATAAATCTTATAGATCGTTTATCTCAACATCGAGACCTTGATTTGAGCTACCTTTTGATCATATGTGACCTTTTGTAAAATATAATTTTATCTTCAACTCCTACCTCAATTTGAACTTCAGACTCCCCTCCATAATGAGAGTAGAGAGAAGGCATGAACAATAGAGAAGATAGAGCATTTAAGGAATGAATTTGCCTCTCAGTGTCTACTATGATAAGAGGCCTTTAGTGAAAATAGAAATAGTTAGGAGAAGTTTTGGAAAGATCATACAAATAGGAGCATGCTGATGGAAGCCCAACTTATATTGTTAGAGTTACTCATAAGCTGAATTTCTCCAATCCAAGTCATAGATCAAAGTAGAAAATATTTGCATAGAATTTATACATAATTCTTATGAAACTACGATATATATAAGATTAAATAAATTGTCTCAATATTAGTGCAACAAATAAAACTATCTATTTTGATATTTAAGGATACAATAATTATAAAAAAAAATGAGAAATGCAGTATGGAGATAAATAATTCTAAGAACTAGGAATAACCAAATGCATCTTATAGTGAATATAAAGAGAGCCATCTATCAATCATTGCAAAACATTCTTTAGGCTTGTACTCTGGGGCTGTATGACCTCCACCCTGAAAAAAATACATGTATCAAAATATATTTTCACCCTCAATTTCTATTCAATATTTACTTAATATCATTTAAATAAAATAGGATGTTGAGCACTTGAAACTTCTACTTGCCTTCACTGTGGCAAAGGTGAGACATGCTTGATTATTCTTGTATTTCTCTGTGTATCTGTAAAGAATAAATAGTAGTTCAATTACAAGGTCAATTTTACATGATATGCCATCCATAGAATTTTGTGGACCACATCTATAATTTAAAGCTGACCCTGCAACTTGATTGTCGACCATCCAAGGCCTCCATCCCTCATCAACAGTAAGATTGAGATTGCGTATCCATTTTAAAGTGCTCATGTAAGGTATAGCCAAGTCATGATCACCGCTGAAAGCAATAAGTATAATTGAAAAACACTGCCAAAAAATATGTATTAAATTCTTGGCTTATTAGTATTTATTAATCTTTTGGGAATGGGTTTTAAAAAGGTGAGGCCACTATATTAGTTTATGTAACATAATGAAGTTAATTTTGTGAGAAAATGAAAAGAAATTATAGTTATGTTTTGGAAATTTTAAGCCATCAATATCGCTTGACAAGTAGCTATATGACTCACCTATATGCCAATGCTTGAAAGCCTTTCTCGTTGAGAAGTTGATGATCTTTGAAAACACTTTCTACGTCTTCTTCATAGGATAAGGTCTTGTTGCATCTTTTCCAATAAGTTATTGTTCCCTGAATTTCAACCGACAACTTTATATTAAGACATTTAACGAGTATGCTATTTTTATTTCCAATAGTATCTCAACCCAACAATAATTCCTCGTATAATATATATAGAAAAACATGCCGAAGTCGAAACTAATCAATTTGTTCATGTACCTTTCTGATGTGAAGAGCTTCTTGAACAGTTTCGTCATTTGCCCAGACATAAGAACTCACATAATTATAATTCTGCAAACAAGATGAATTTACCTTTAGGAAACATCAGAGATAATAGAATCATATACCTAATGCGGATATTAGAAAAATGTTACATATAAAGGTAAAAAATTACGCGACACCATGGTTCCTCGTGTTTGGATAGCAAAATGAGATCAATTGGATCATCTTCTAGAAATGGTTGGCACAATTGAAAATCATTGGGTTTTGATGCAATGAATTTGCATTTTGGCTCCAAAATGTGCACGATGTTGACAAGATCCAAGCACTGTTGATTAGATAGTACCACCATCGTGAGTATTTAAAATCTAGGCCGATTGACATATAAGAACAACCGATGTCATAAAAATACTTGGGGAAGAAATAATAATAATAATAATAATAATAATAATAGTAATAATAAATTTACCTCTTTGACAAGTTGAAGAGCATAAAGACACTGAAAATTACTTTGATTTGGATTTATATACTCCCCATGACAACTGCTCTTTGCCAACTGAAATAACCGAGTTAAGTATTATATTCTTGTTATCTAATATGAAATAATACTTATTGAATAAATTATTTATCATCTGAAGAAAGCAAGTTTTTCTTCAAGAAGTTCTCTATAAAAGCTGACACCCTAAACAAAGTGAAGAAGAACACCATTTTCATTGATAATGGATTTTATCAATCTTTGTTCTCCTAAATGTTCCTATAATTGGAAGATAGAGAATAATAAAGAGATAAAAGTGAACAAATCTTATAATATTTTACCCTAAGATATATGCAGGCTTGAGGTGAGCAAATCAAGTCATCAATGCCCTAATTTAGGCCTTCATGTATCTGCTCAACGCATCAATGCAGTTGAATAAAGTAGCAACTTCAACACTATTTTGGTTATATGAACTATTTAGACAAATTTGCTAGGATTTGAACCCTACACTACAAAAGCACGATGTAAAATCTAATTGATTCCTAGCATGAATTATTTTATGGTGTCTAGAGAAACTATTCTTAGTTAAACTAGGCCCCATTCCATCAATTGTTAAGACAAAATTAACCATTCAACCATGAGTGGTTTTCATAATTGGGGCAAACACAGGCCCCTAATCACGTTCTACAAGGTCTCAGTTTCAGAGATACGAGGATGAAAGAAAACTCACCTCTTGCACGAAGAAAGGCAAGACACAAAAGCAGAGGTGTGAGGCTCCAATAATGAGATTATTAAAATTCTTAGTTGGTCCGAGGACATTCTGGTCATTGACGGGGGTTGTAATGCTGAATGGTTATAATATCTTAAAACCCGCTAAAAAGAACCCAATGAAATCAAGATAAGTGATTCTACTATAAATTTCATCATAGGTCTTTGTGGTTTTCATGTCTTGTGTTTTACCTTTCTTTCTTGTCTAATTTCTTGTGTAGAAGACAATCAATAAAAAAAGAAATAAAACTACCTCAAAATACTCATCCGATATGAGTGCCATTCTGTGAGCGTATGGAATCCTTTCATTTTTATCCTTATTTTTATCCGTCATTGAGTTACCGACAATGTATCCCTGATTCAATTTCTCAAATTATTTTCTTGTTAACCAAAAAAAATCTTCCATTGAAAGAAAGTAATGAGTATACTGAAAGATTGATAAAAAATTTTAAAAATCATTTACTTGGAGGAAAATTCGTGGCTGAAGTCCAGCGTCATTACCTGGAATATCAACACCCATCTTAACTAGATCTCAATGAGGAAAAAAGTAAAAACAAATTGTTACAACGAGTTTATCCACTTAAATGCTACCTTTTGCTATTTCTAGAGCTACCATGGGTGCAATTTTGCCTCCATAAGAATCACCAGCGATATACAGACGATTCTTGATAAATTTTGGATGATTCAATAACCACTGCATTTTCCAATATGGCATTAGCTAGCCTCCAATAATGACTCTGGTATTAAGAATAATATATAGCACGAGGGAAAAACTAGGGGGAAAAAAAAAAGAAAAGATAAAGACATTGATGATACTTAATTGTTTCAAGTTTACCTTTCTCAAAAACAAGTAATTATCTTTCGTTGATTTAGTATCAGAGGTAGCATAACCTTCTGATATAGTCGCATAGGAGAATCCAGTTCCAACAGGAGAATCTATGAATATAATGTTAGCAACCTGAAAACCGTACATATCATGTGAAAGAAATGATTGTGTACGTTAGTCAGCTATTGAACAACCATGAGTACAGGGCTGAAATAACAGATGTTTCAAACCTTTGTCCATGAGTATGGATTTATAGTCAGAGAAGGTAAGCTTCCATCAAAAGCTGCAAGATCAAAAGCCAAGGGACCTACAAAATAAACATTAAATCAGCACAATCTTTTGGCCGAAAACTCACCAAATCAAAGTGCTATCACCAAGCCCATCAATTGCAGTAGCAAAGAAGCCCGGCCTCTTAATATATGGGAGGTAGTGAACTAAGTATCTCTTTCATTTGCGCGCCTGTTATTTCAAAAAACCTATGGTAATTTGGAGCATCTGTTCTTCTCCTTCAATGGCAAATTTCTTTCCCATCAAATAATCCAGTCTATATAATGGAACAGGAAACAAGGTACAGGGTGGATGTCTGGGCAAGCTCAAAAATATTCTGTGTTATTTTATGGGTTGCTGAAAAATTAAGGAAATGTTTGGTAATGTTTCCCATAACAAATTTCTTTCGGAAAAAACATAGCCAAACATGCACTCATTTTCCCCCAAAAACACTAAATTTTTTTCCTTCTCATAATACCCTCTTCTATCCTTCATTATTCCCAAAACTTTCCCTATTTTTCAACATATACATATATATTATATATATTTTATTATTATTATTCTAACAACAAAAAAAACTACCCAATTCCACTTTTATCCCAAAAATCTAACAAAAAAAATATTGATCTGACTGCTACAATAAAAATATCCCCCCTAAAAATATATGCACACCACAACTATCCAAAATCAATTTCTAATTATTTTCCAAAATGTAACTAAAAATATATTACATTTTTCAATACAACTTTCACATTCTCTAATATTACTTTCAACATTCATTTTTCCAAAACATATATTAAGACGACACAAAAAATATAACCAAACATTGCCTAAGATGTTATTTTACAAGTTCTGAACCATGTGTAATCAAGTAAGATTATGAACTCCAGTTAAGATACCCAAAACGTGCATTCAATTAACCCACCAATTTCATAAACGAGACCCGAAAAAGCAGAGCAACCCGGCCCGCCGGTTAGCCAAAGCAACAGAGGGTCTTTCTCCGGCTCCCTTTCCGATTCGATGAAGTAGTAAAACAACTGGACTTCATCATTTTCTCCCACGCTTATATATCTACTTCCAACAATTTGTTTGAGCAAGTTACAGAGAAAACCCAAGTAAATATATCCATGAAAATATAGAGTAAAATTAATAACCCACCCGGTTTCGAGTTTGAAGGGCAGAGTACCATTATAACCCGGCAGAATCTTGATAATATTTGATTGTGAAGAGGAAGTGTTTATCAGGACAACAAACGAAAGGAGCAAAAACAAACAAGATTTCACGTTCGTCTTACGTTGTTGCTGGGCCATGAATTTTTCTGATCTTTCAGCAAGCTTAAGAAGTTAAATATTTTCTGTTTGGGAAGTGTTATAGATTGAGACGGAAGCCAAATTGGAAGGTGTTCAATTTCATTTTGGCCGAGCATTAATTCTTCTGAATATAACAAGTGAGCAGTCTTCTTCCCGAATTTATTGTCTCTTGGTCAGTCTGGCGACAGTATTAGACCAGGACATGCTTAGAGAATTAAGAACGTTGTTGTTACTGTTTCCGTCTTGAGACTTGAATGTATTATGTATTCTCAAATAATTCAATCATCTTTAAGAAAAGTTTCACTTTATGTTTCTCAATTATATATGGAGACCAAATTACCTCCTCAAACAAAGAAAACATAATTTAATTGTAAATTATCTCTCTTTATAAAATATGTGAGAAAATATTGAAAATATAAGATACAGATCGTTCACCTCCACCGACCTAGCAAATTTGAAGATCAATTTACTTTTGGTTTTAATTAATGTTCATTGTTCTTCATCAGTTTTGAATATAAATGAAATTAGAACTAGGAATTATTGGCAATATACATAATCTTGGCTCTATTTTTACATCGTTGACATCAATCGATCCTCACTAAACTTCAAGAGTTAATGAAATGATTCCATTTTTGCATATCTTGTGTTAATCCAACACATATTCATACTCTTTATTTATTGCGATAGAACATAATACATTTAATGGACATCGTCAGAAAAGTCATAGGTAGTTAATGCACATCAATGAAGTGGGACTGGAAGTGTTGCTCCTAATCCACCATACAGTAGCATCTCGCTGGGTGGCATGATTATTATAAAAAGAAAAAAGAAAATCTTATGGAAACATAACTATATAATATATTTTTATTTTTTCTTCAAAATACGTATTTTTTAATATATACATATCTATATATCATATATATACACCATATATATAATTTTTATTATTCTAATATTAAAAAATCACTTAATTTTATTTTCATTTAAAAAATTCAATAAAAAAATATTGATATAGTAAAAAATATTTTCCCCAAATCATAAATAAACATACCAAAACCAACTTTCATATTTTTCAATAATTTATTCTCCTAAAACATATAGTAAATCAACAGAAAAAACATAACCAACATTCCCTTAATTTTCTTGTTCTTTAAATCTATTTGAAATTCTTATGTTTTATTTGCTAGCATGGTTTAGCAATAATTTTAATTTTGCTCTTTCCAACTCTATTTTGATTTTATATATTTATCGCTCATTTACTTTGATAAATGGGTTGTAGAATGATAGAATGAAATGAGAGATTGAGTATAGGATAAGCATTTATACCTTTTAAATTATATTTACTTGATGTGATGAAGAGTGAGGGAAATAGATAATTATAATGATTGTTTATTAGGATGGGTTGCAATATTTTGATGATTATTGGGGGGAAAATTACAGTTTTGGTCTTATAACTTGGGGTCATTTTCAATTGAATCCTATTTATTTTGTAATTATCACATTAAATCCCATAATTTAAAAATTTTCTCATATTTGGTCCCACCTCACCCCTTCAATTAAATAATTAATGGAAAACGCACATGCAAAGCATGTGCACCGTCGACAATTGAAGAGAGCTGGTAGATTTCCCGGAATAGCTGGTAGATTCTCGATCACAGACTGAGATAAAGGCTTATTAGTAGAAGTAGAACAAGTTTCCCGTCCAGTTGGACAGATGAGGCGCCGGCATCTTGGTTTGTAGGCGGTGGAGGTGGGCGAGTGGTGGTTTTTGGCTTCCTAGTGAATGCAAATTTATCACCTAGTACATGTAAATTAATGCAAAATTTGTTTGGTGGTGGAGAGGGAGACGAGTGGTGGTTATTTGCTTCCTTTTATCACCCAGTACATTTAAATTAATGCAAAATCTGTCTGCTGGTGGAGCGGAGGCGAGTGGTGGTTATTAGCTTCGTAGTGAATGCAAACTGTACCTGATGGGGACGACTAGGTCTCCTTATAGCTTCGACAGCAGCCAAAAGTCGAAGATTTGCGAATATTTTTAAGTTCCCACGTGACGCAATTGTTGAGGGGAAAATTCGAAGCAGAAGGGTAGGAAAAAACGAAGAAAAAAGGATAACGGTAGAAAATTAAAAGGAAATGAAAATAGAAGAGAAAAAAATAAAAAAAAAAATAGGTGAGAAAAAGAGAAAATTTAGAAAAAATAATAAAAATACAAAATAAAAAATAAATTTTAATCCTCCTTTGTGATATAAGGGTGAGGAAAAATTAGCCTCATATTGTTCACTCTTTATTTTGGAGGGAAAATCAACTATAAAAGAAAAAAAATGAGAAAAAGGGAAAAAAAAGTGAAAATTATTATAAATTTTTTTAATAATTTTTATAAATTGAAATTTAAGATATTCTAAATTACATGAAATAAATATGCAATTTTTTTAATTATTATAAATTAAAGAATTTATTTTTATTGTGTAAAAATTTTCAGAATTTTTTTAAAATTGAATATTCAAAGGTTTTCAAAAAAATAAATTAAATATTTCTTTTCCAAACATGATAAAAATTATAATCTATATTTCATAATTTTTCTTGTTTGGAAATTTATTTAGTTATTAACTTGTTAAATTTTTTTTATTTTAAAAAATTAGTTAATTTGGAAATAAATTTTAAAATTTAAATTACATTTTTAATTTAAATATATTTTAATTATATTTAAAATTTGGAATGATTATTTTAATTTTAACATTTAAATTAAAAATTATTTTTAATTTCATCATTTCTAAATATAATGTAAAAATTAATAGAATTTAAAATTTAATTTTGATTTATAAAAACCTTGTTTAATAAAATATAATTTAAAATTATGTTTAAATTTTAATTTGGAAACAAGCATGAAAAATTTTAAATTTTAAATTTTCAAATAGTTAATTTTTGTTATCACAATGAAAGCTTTAAAAATAACAAAAAATATTAATTTATAATAAAAATTATAAATCATAAATTTAAATTTTATTTTTCAAATTAACTAAATTTCAGAAATAACAAAAATTTAAAAAGTTAATAACAAAATAAATTTCCAAACATGAAAAATTAATAAATGCAAATTACAAGTTTTCTCTTGTTTGGAAAAGAATTATTTAATTTATTTTTTAAATACTTTTGAATAAATGTTCTTCAATGTATAATGTTTAAAAAATTGAATATTTATTTCATGTAATTTAGAATATTTTAAATTTAAATTATGAAAATTATTGGAAAAGTTTTATGATAATTTTACAACTACATTAATAATATCATTTTACAAAGATAAAAAATCAATTAAAATTAAAATTAAAATTAAAAATTATTTGTAATTTTATTATTTCTAAGTATTATTCAAAATTATTAGAATTTGAAATATGATTTAAAGTTTAAATATAATTTAAATTTTGAAATGATTTGTTTAATAAAATATAATTTAAAATTATTTTTTTGATTAAGTTTTAAATTTTAATTGGGAAATAAGCATTGCAAATTAATTAAAACATAAATTGTTGGAATAGTGCTCAACAAGCAAATTAGATTGGCTTTATAAAACTATTTTCTTGTAAAATAATTTTAATTGAATGATATTCTTTCTATGGTAATCTTCATCTTATGCTCTTTATTACTTAATTGGTATTTGGATAAAACTCTTAGATCACACTAGACTATGAGATTTGGTCACACATTGGGTGGTGATTATGGAATAAGTCTTACACGGTCGTGATCTTAAGCCTTTCAAGTCCTAGGATCTTATGAGACATGGCATCTAAGATCCAAATAGACTTGCACTAATAATGCATAAATCAAAGGGTTGGATGTTGCTCCATTCCCTGAGCAATTTTATATGAAATATGGATGCATGTTAGTGGGGTGCTTGTTAGAAAATAGGGCATTGAAGATCCACCCAAAGAATGCACTAGATGGCTATATTGGCAAGTCGGTAGAGACAAGTTCTTCAGCTTACATTAGTGCATATAATTAGTCTTTTGACCTAAGGATTCATGGTAACTTTATATTTGATCCTCATATTTTAACTCTTCCTTGGTCACTTAGCGGGCCAGTTGGGTTGAGATTAGGCATGAGCTACTAGGCATAGAGGTTTGTGAGATCCAAGATGGAATTCAACTTCACATTTTTGTGAAGGGTGAGTGCATCTCCTATGTATTTTATAATGATTGATTCCAAGAAATCATTGCACAAGGTAGTGTAACAATTTGGAAAATGAGATTTCCAAAGATGAAGTCACATAATGGAATCGAACATTGAGAGTAGAGATATAGTATCGAGGTTATTAGGGAGCCAACAAGTATCTTGCCCCAGGTTTCTTTTGGGAGATAGGAGACGGAAGGATTGTATTTGCATGGTATGCGTAGTGCTATAATAGTTCTCTAGAAGCATTTATTTCAGCCAATTAGTTGGACTCTATGGGCTTGAGATTGGACATTGACTATAGAGAATGCGTATTCTTCAATTAATGAAGATTAATTGAATTGATTCGTTTTAGTTTAAAGGAGTTTAAAGTAAAATGAAATATGATATTCAAAAGTCACAAAGAGTTATAAGCTCATGTCCAATGAATGGTACAATCTATCGGGTGACACATAATAGCCAATAGCATTTCCTAAATGTTGAAGGAACTTTCTAAGTGTTAGAAAATTCGCCCTATGGGACCAATTTTAGGGTTGACCAAAAATTGAGGCCTTACTTGGCTTGATTAATTAAAGCGTTAAATTGATCAACTAATTTAAGAGTTAATTATTTGGTGCCATGTGACCATTAATTGGTTAAGTTAGCTTAAAGAGTTAAGCTTGTTGACTTATGAGTTAAGTCAAAGATTAATTAATTAAACTAAAGTGTTTAATTTAATTAATTAGAAGAATACTTTTTGAAGGAAAATTCAAATGAAAGGTTCATCTGATGTGATATTTTAATTAGCTTGAAATTAGATTTCAAATGAAATTAAAATGCATACAAATTAAAATTAGATTTGAATTTGCCAACTTGCATGCATTGCAAGCATGTTGGTGGTCCCCCACCTTGAGGAAGGTGTGATGCCAATATATAAGAAATAGAGGTGAGGGTGGGCGACCACTTGCAACATTTATGAAGAATTAGATTCTCACAATTTTTCCCTCTATTTTTCAAGGAGTTCATTCATGTGTTGAGATTCACATCTCTCTTCTTCCCCAAGCCCTAAATCGGCCTTCTCCCTCTCATCTCTCCTTTCAATCTCTAGCTAATTGTGAGTGGTAGGAAATTGTTTTGGCGTGTGGATCATATTAATAAAGACAAAACAAATGGTTTGCTAAGCTTTTGGAGATCCACTTGTGAGAACAGTAATTTGGCAATTTTATTCTAAGAGATCCATATTGATTTTTTATTTGAAAATTTCACATTAAATCCATCAAAGAGTTGAGGAGCTGCTAGAAGTGTTTTGGATTTTTTGGAGAAGTTTGACTCATGCAAAAGTTGCATTGATTCTGCTACGCCGTTGCCTGGCAGATTTTGGATTGAAGAAGAGTTCTTCATTTTCTCCTTGGAATTAAGCCAATCAGGATAATTCTCTTCTTAAATCTGAATCATGAGCATGTTTAGATTTTTGTTAGCTAGAGTAGTTTAGTTAATTTTAGCTTTTGAAGTTTTAATTATTGGATTCTAGTGCTACTCTAGCCATCATAAATATGAACAGTGCCCGAGAAAGTTGCACTTTTGGTCCCATAACTTATGCCTCGTCAATTTTCCCATAAAAACTCACTTGTTAACATCCACACATATGGCAGGTGCATTTTCTGTTCATTATTTGATGGTAGGGGGGATGTGGGACCAAATGTGAGAAAATTTTAAATTATAGGACTCAATGTGATAATTTTGAAATGAATGGGGCTCAATTAAAAGTGACACTAAGTTATGAGACCAAAAGTGTAATTTTACCAAAAAATTAAAGTTCCCTTTTCTTGTAAATAATTTCAGAGGACGCAATTGCAGGTGGTCTAGGAATTTAGGGATTGATTCAATATTTTGAAAAGTAGTTCTATACATGAGATTGATGCTTGAACTTAATTTAATTATCAAAAAATACACTCAAAATTAACCCAATTACACGACGCTGGAAATTTCATCAAATGAGCAAGAAATAACATTATAAATTTCCCCATCTCACAAGAATCACAACAATATAATATTTTTTCCATTAGAAATGCCAGAATTTAAAGGTGAAGCTTTGTCAGTGCTGATGGATTTGCTATTTTTGCTGACGGGAGTGGGAAATTGATTGGAAGAAAAGTTTCTTGGCAATGTTATGAGCATTTTAATGACGTCAATTGAAAGAATTAAAAGCTAGTAGTGGAGATTGGAGGTGGTAGTGCTCTAGCGGCGCCGACGTGTTAGACGGTAAATTGATCGGATTCCAGAAGATGAATTATAAAATTGGTTGAGGCTTTTGTTCTTGGAGTCAAGACGCATCTACTACTAGAAGAACCTCCTTTTTCCTCTTAGAAAGTAATTTTAAAACTTTGTATCTAGACACATGAGTCCTTCTATATTTTCTAAGTAAATGGTGTAAGTACATGGTTAGGTACGCAAAGTCTTTTGGATTGCTAGATGAAATGATTCATTCACCTAGAATTATTGTCATGAATCGGATAGTAATTTAATTAGAGTCTAAAAATTTCCCTTTACATTTATATATACAATTGTATTCTTTAAAGTCATTTGAAGTCCTTGGAGCTTGTTCTATTCTCTTGCTTTAAGGGGATTTTCTTGATTATGCCCACCATGCTTCCAACATCTCCAGTGGAGGCTGACGTCCAGGACGCAGCGGTGCAGGAATAGCATCCAGAAACAATGGAACAAATACATAATTGGCCATAAAAATGTGGGGTCTTGCTGCGGTTTAGATTATTTATTCTAATATATATTTTTAGCTCCTATTCCATTGTATGGATATATAACACATGCAACACTTGTATTAAATATTTTTTCATAAAAATAATTGATTGATAATTAAATCCATTACATACATCACATAAAAAGAGAAAATAAAATACGAAATAGAATAGATGATGCAAACTAAAGTACTCTTGTTGGTCAATTGAAGTTTCAGCCCGCTAGAACTTCAAGTCAGGACTAATTTTTTAGTTCCGTTGGGCTGGACTTCTCATTCCGGATAAATAAAAAGAAGAAGAACCAGATTAAGTATGCATTGGTTGAAAGTGGACCGGGATATCCTCATCCAGCAAAAACCAAACAAATAAACAGGCCTTATTGTATAAGGTCTGGCGTGAAGTAACTTCCAACGTTGTATGTGACATCACATGTTATATTTTAGTCATCAATCATGCATGATAACTGAAGAGTATATTCGTACAATTTTTATATGTTGAGATTTTAAAAGAAAATTCATAATGTCTACACTTGGTATAGCAAAAAGTTGAAAAAAAATGCATATTTAGTAACATGTCCTAAATGACTAGCGACATTTGTCCCCAATTTCATGTCAATACTATTAAATATCATTTAATAGAAACTTCATAAAAAAAACTATGTAATGCGCTAAAAAAATATAATATTAATGATGAAAAAAAAAGTGTAGAAATCATCATTAATGACATATATTAAGTGATTATAATTTTATTTTGTCACCTAACATATGCAATTAGCTTGTAACAACATTTATATTGTCAATAATTTTATCTTTTATTATACTAATTTACATTTCATTTTCTTCATCTTATTTTTACAATGATGATAACCCAATTATATATTTGTCAAGTATAAGACATTAAACCAATAACCATAAATATGAAACCCCGACTATAAATGATTTAATAGGGCTTATCAACCAATAATTTAGTAAAATTGTACATACTCTTGAATATATGAAAAATGACAGCATGTAATAATTTGGAGGTAAGGTGGTGTTTCAAAATTTCAATGATTTATGGTACTATACTTCAGTTCACTTATCTAAAACAAAAACTTTTAAGGTTTTGTAAGAAATAGTTATAAAACATGATTTTTAAGTTATATATAATCGCCAATTAATTTCAAACATTATATTGATTGGCAAGTGAAATATTCTCATTATTGCGAGACTTAATCCACAATTAAATTACTCCTTTTACTTGCATGCATGCCATTGATATTTGATTTATTTCAAACTCTTGATATATATTTCTTATGTCAGACATTATCTATTTTTCCATTCTTTGAGAAAGTACACTTTAAATATAACCGTTCGTTTTATTTTTAAAATAGATTGATCGAGTTGCAAAAGTTACTGTTAGTAAAATAGGATGTGTATTAAATAATACGTGAACTTTATCCTAAATGGGAAATACAAGAAAATACAAGAACTTTAATATATAATACAAATTTGAAAGGATTTTCTCTCTCTTGTTTTGATGATTTTAGATTATATTTTGGGAGCGAATTTACCTTAATAAATTCATCGGCGAACTCTTTAAAAGTGGGAGCAAACCTAATTTTATGAATATATAGTAATTTTTCACATCTTAAAATCATAGTAAATTCTAAAATGCAAATCTAGAATAGGGCAAGATAAGTAATAGAGCTTTATTTCTCCACAGTATTTTTCCCAACAAATGAAAGATTAATTATTTGATGAAGTCAAGTAACATTCCTTTTCTAAACTTTTTTCTTTAAACAAAATACATTCAAATGCAAGCATGTGAAAATTGTTTCTCCAGCAACAAGGAATTCGGTGTTGTTTTCACCTTTTTCCTTTTTAATTGCGAACTCGTTTGTAGCTTGGTACTCCACCCACACCAATATATTAATACCAGCTCTTATGGGTTTCATACGTAAAGCAATTGATGTGGCTCATTTATAAAAAATTATCTACATTTCTGAGATTTGGCTCATTTATAAAAAATTCACAGCTATAAAGAAATTACAGGTATGCTTCATGAAATTTGATGCTGTCTTACAATATATTATGAAAAGCATTAGCTTCCGTTAAGAAATTGATGACACTCGTCAGCATAAAATTTATCTGAAAATTAAAAAATGTCCTTGAAATACTGTTTATCTAATTTATGCAAATAAAAGATTTGATCCTAACTTTGAATATAATAGTAAAGTAATTCTATAAACTAGAAAACTAAATTTAACGTCGTTAGGTGATGTGCCCACCCAATAAAGAAAAGAATTTTATTGATTTTAAATCAAAATGTCAAGTACAATTTGAGTCCTACAAATTCCACGAGAACACCTAATACCCTAGTTCTAAACTCCATTATGAGAGAATATCTCCAACGCAGTAAAAGAATAAAGTTTCTAGGGTTCCTCTCCCTCAACAAGGAAGAAATTGGGGTTTAAATATGCAAACAAAATAGCTAAACGGGCCATGGGCCCACCACCTTTCCGCTTCTTGTCATTTGTAGTTCAAATTTCAAGGCAAAATCAATAATTCTCCACGTTGACTCGAAATTCTCCATCTATCTTCTTTGTTCATGCCCTCAAAAGGGCCATCATCTAAGTCTATAAATATTGCTCAAATTCAAGTAATGCTCGAATTTAATTCCTGGAGCAACCTTAGTTAACATGTCTACTGGATTATCCTGAGTCCCAACCTTGTCATCCAAAATGACACCTTGAGATACTATATCTCGAACAAGTGATATCTCACATCGATGAGCTTTGTTCTCTCATGAAAAGTTTGATTTTTTGACAAGTGTATGACACTTTGACTATCACAAAATATTGAAGTAATATCAGCATCCATACCCATATCCTCAATCAGCCCCTTTAGCCAAATACCTTCCTTTACGCCTTCAGCGAAAGCCATATACTTAGCTTCTATTGTGAACAATGTAACTGATGATTCCAACGTGTCACGGACGGACTCTATCTTGCTGCGGAACGACCATCTGTCCGTGATGGCATCTCAGGTTTCACCCAACCTTCGATCCACCAACGTCCATCTCGAGTCTTTTTCATGACCCGTCT
>JACGDI010004598.1:276528-309946 GCA_014898725.1 Jacaranda copaia
CACCCCTTCGAGTCACGGTCGTCATGCTTCTCTAATGAGCGAGCCGTGACACAACGTCACATTCCAGCTAACTGTACAACTCGAAAAACAAAACACATACCCAGTCATGGACCTTCCACTGTCCAAATCTCCTACATAATCCGCATCCACATGGCTAATAATTCTAGCAGTAGAATTTAATTAACTATATTTCAAATATCTATTTGCAAAGCCTCTCAAATACCTCATGATCCATTTCACAACCTACCAATAAATCTTTCTTGGCTTGTGCATGTATTTGCTCACAACACTGACTATATGTGAAATATCTGGCCTAGTGAATACCGTGGCGTCCATCAAGTTACCCACTACACTAGCATATAGCACATTAGATATGTGCTCCACCTCTTCCTCAGTACTCCATGATAGATCTGATGAGAGCTTGAAATGAGCTGCAAGTGGCGTACTAACTGGCTTGGACTTATCTATCCCAAAACTCTCTACTACTTTCTCAATGTAATGTTGTTGAGATAAGTATAACAATCCTAGATGTCTATCTCGGATGATTTTCATGCCCAATATCTTCTTTACACTACCCAAATCCTTTATCTCAAATTTTTCACGCAACTAAGCCTTTAAGACATTGATCTCATATATGTTTCTAGAGGTAATCAACATATCATCAACGTACAACAATAAATATATGAGAAGGCTATCACTACATTTTTTATGATATGCACTACAATCGTAAATGCTTCTAGTATATCCTATCTTGGTAATAAAAGCTTCAAACTTTTTATACCACTATCTGGAAAACTACTTCAAGCTATATAAATATTTCTTCAAGAAACATGCTTGATTTTCTTTTCTAGAAATAACGAAACCCTCTGATTGGCTCATGTAGATTTTTTCATCTAACTCACCATGCAAAAATGCTGTTTTCGCTTCTATCTACTCAAACTCTATATCAAATAGAGCAACCATGGCATGTAGAATATGAATGGAAGTATGTTTTGCAACTGGGGAGAACATCTCATGAAAGTCAACTCTCTCTATCTGAGTAGAACTTTAGCAACCAATTGCGCCTGTATCTAGTATCCGTAACCTCAGGATTCCTTTCCCTTTTCTTGTAGATCCATTTGTAACCACAAGCCTCTACCCTTTAGGTACATCATCCAGCTCCTATATGCTATTCTTGTGTAGATACTCTATCTCTTCACTCATGTTGCTACCCATTTATCAGAATTTGAACGGAAAATTGCCCCTTTATATGAGATTGGATTATCTCTCTCAAACTCCTCATCCAAACTCAAAGCATAAGCTACCAGATCTGAAAATACAAACCATTGTGGTGGTTTGATCTATCTTTTCTCTTTTTAGAGAGTCAAATGATAGTTTTGTAGTGAATTATTTTCCTATTGCTGATTAGGTGATAATGAACTCTCACCAACTTCATCTATCACTTTTTGTTTCCCTTTTGAAATTTGCAGAGTGTCAAGTT
Source organism: Jacaranda copaia (assembly GCA_014898725.1). NCBI lineage: Eukaryota > Viridiplantae > Streptophyta > Magnoliopsida > Lamiales > Bignoniaceae > Jacaranda > Jacaranda copaia. The sequence continues at coordinate 278,009 of JACGDI010004598.1, forward strand.
CAAACTCCAACTTCTCCTTAATGCCTTGTTGACTACTTTCAACCTACTCTACCTTCTTCATCATAGCAAACTTATCAAATATCATGTCTCTACTGATAATCATCTAGAGCCCTTGTCATCATTACATCATAAATGATAACCCTTTACTTTATGTGATTAGCCTAGAAATATGTAATTCCTTGCCCTTGGCTCAAGCTTTCCATCACAGACATGAGCATAGGACACCTAAATACTCTTAGATTTGAGTAATCAACAAGAGACTCAAACCAAACTTTTATTGGTGTCTTGTTGTTTAAAGCATTCGATGGTGACCTATACACCAAATAACACGTAGTGTTAATAGCTTTTGTCCAAAAATTATTGGATAATCCGACATTAAAGAGCAAGCATCTAGCTCTCTCTAAGATAGTCCTGTTCATCCATTATGCAATTCCATTCTACTGTGGTGCATATACAATTGTGCGATGCCTCACAATTCCTTCCTTATGATAGAATTTCTGAAATTCCTTATTGTAGAACTTCAATCCGTTGTTAGTCCTCAAGCATTTGATTTCTTTTCCTATTTGCTTTTCAATTAAAGTTTTCCATTGCTTGAAGTTGACAAATATTTCATCCTTATGATTTAGCATGTACAATCATATTCTCCATGAGACGTCATCAATGAATGTCAGCATATATCTAATACTACCCTTTGAAGAAACCTGAGAAGGCCCCTAAAGATTTGAGTGAATGTAAACTAAAGTGCCTTTGGTTTTGTGAACTGCTATGGCGAGCTTCACCCTGTGTTGCTTGCCAACTACTTACTATTTACAGAATCTAGCTCTCTAGTATTCTTTCCACAAAGCAAACCTCATTTGTTCAGTTCTAACATCCCCCTCTCACTTAATGCCCAAGTCGCATATACCCTAATCTCGAAGTATTATTGACTAATGAAGAAATCGCTACAATTCCAGACACAATGCTGCCTTGCAATACGTAAAGGCTATTCTTTTTGTCTCCTTTCATGATGAGCAGTATAACTTTAGAAACCCACAAAACTCTACTTTGAGTTCTGTACTCACAACCATTCTTGTCCAGAGTTCCCAACAAAATTGGATTTGCTTCAAATCAGGAATATGATGGACATTTGTTAGGGTCCTTACTATACTGTCATGCATTCTGATACTAACTGAACCAATTCCTATAACCTGCAAGAAGCATTGTTTCTTATAAGCACCTTTCCACCGTCATATTTCTGACAAGTGCTCAAAAGATTTTGGTAGAGAACACAAGAAAATTAACGCTTGATCTTCATCTTCAATTTAAACATCTATACTAGCGAGATCCAAAATCACTTTATTGAAATAATCGATATGTTGAGTAATAAATGTACCTTCTTTCATCCTCAACATGTATAACATCTCATTTAAATGATCCATTAATTTACAAATAGTGGCAATATTTCATTAACGATAACTACACAAAACTTTCTATGGATTTAATATATAATACAAATTTGAAAGGATTTTCTCTCTCTTGCTTTGATGATTTTAGATTATAATTTGGGAGCAAATTACCTTAATAAATTCATTGGCGAACTCTTTAAAAGTGGTAGCAAAATTAATTTTATGAATATATAGTAGTTTTTCACATCTTAAAATCATAGTAAATTTTATAATGAAAATCTAGAATGGGGCGAGATGAGTAATAGAGTTTTATTTCTCCACAGTATTTTCCCCAACAAACGAAAGTTAATTATTTGATAAAGTCAAGTAATATTCCTTTTCTAAACTTTTTTCTTTTAACAAAATACATTCAAATTCATGCATGTGAAAATTGTTTCTCCAGCAACAAGGAATTCGGTTTTGTTTTCACCTTTTTCCTATTTAATTTCGAACTCATTTGTAGCTTGGTACTCCACCCACGCCAATATATTAATGCCAGCTCTTATGGGTTTCATAAGCAAAAAATCGGGTTAATTATCTACATTTCTGAGATTTGGCTCTTTTATAAAAAACTCACAACTATAAAGAAATTACAGGTATACTTCATGAAATTGTTGCTGTCTTATAATATATTATGAAAATCATTAGCTTCAATTAAGAAATTGATGACATTCGTTAGCATAAAATTTATTTGAAAATTAAAAAATGTCCTTGAATTACTGTTTATCTAATTTATTCAAATAAAAATACGCTTAAATTTGTTGATAATGTTTCTAACTTGGTAAAGGTTCACATGGTGCATATTTTATATGTTGAAACTTGGAAAGATTTGATCCTAACTTTGAATATAATAGTAAAGTAATTCTACAAAACGGACAACAAGATTTAACATTGTTAGGTGATGTGCCCACCCAACAAAGAAAAGAATTTTGTTGATTTCAAATAGAAGTGTCCAATACAATTTGAGTCCTACAAATCTCACGAGAATATCCAATACCTTCGTTCTAAACTTTGCTTTGAGAGAATATCTCCAATGTAGTAAAAGAATAAAGTTTTTAGGGTTCCTCTCCCTCAACGAGAAAGAAATTGGGGTTTAAATATCCAGACAAAATAGCCAAACAGGCCATGGGCCCACCACCTTTCCACTTCTCATCATTTGTAGTTCAAATTTCAAGCCAAAATCAACAATTCTCCACCTTGACTTGAAATTCTTCATCCATCTTCTTTGTCCTTTCCCTCAAAAGGGCCATCAACTAAGTCTGTGAATGTTGATCAAATCTAAGCAATGCTCAAATTTAGTTCCTAGAACAACTTTAGTCAATATGTCTATTGGATTATCCTGAGTTCCAACTTTGTCAATCAAAATGACACCTTGAGACACTGTATCTTGAACAAAGAGATACCTTACATCAATGAGCTTTGTTCTCTAATGAAAAGCTTGATTCTTTGACAAGTGTATGGCACTCTGACTATCACAAAATATTGAAGTAAATATTAGAATCCGTACACATATCCTCAATCAGCCCCTTTAGTCAAATGCCTTCCTTTATGCTTTCAGCCAAGGCCATATACTTAGCTTCTATTGTGGACAATGCAACTGATGATTGCAACGTCACAATCCAGCTAATCGTACAACTCAAAAAATAAAACACATACCCAGTTATGGACATTCCATTGTCCAAATCTTCTGCATAATCCACATCCACATAGGCAATAATTCTAGCAATAGAATTTAATTGACTATATTTCAAATATATATCTACAAAGCTTCTCAAATACGTCATAATCCATTTCATAGCCTGCCAATGAGTCTTTCTTAGCTTGTGTATGTATTTGTTCACAACACTGACTACATGTGAAATATCTGGCCTAATGCACACCATGGTGTCCATCAAGCTACCTATTGCACTAGCATACAACATATTAGATATGTGCTCCACCTCCTCCTCAGTACTCCATGATAGATTTGATGAGAGCTTGAAATGAGCAGCAAGTGCGTTCTAACTGGCTTGGACTTATTCATCCCAAAACGCTCTAGTACTTTCTCAATGTAATGTTATTGAGATAAGTACAACAATCTTACGTGTCTATCTTGAATGACCTCTATGCCCAATATCTTCTTTGCACTACCCAAATCCTTCATCTTAAATTCTTCACAATTGAGCCTTTAAGATATTGATCTCAGATATGTTTCTAGAGACAATCAACATATCATCAACGTACAACAACAAATATAGGAGAAGGCTATTACTACATTTTTTATGATATACACAACAATTGTAAATGCTTCTAGTATATCTTTTCTTAGTACTAAAAGCATCAAACGTTTTATACTACTGTCTGAGAGAAAGCTTCAAGCCATATAAAGACTTCTTCTAGAGATATGCTTGAATTTCTTTCTCAATAATAATGAATAATGAATGCTTCTCATTAGCTTATGCAGATTTGTTCCTCTAATTTACCAAGCAGAAACATTATTTTTACATCTATTTACTTAAGCTCTATATCAAATAGAGCCACCATGGTAAATAAAACATGAATGGAAGTATGTTTTACAACTAGGGAGAACACCTTATGAAAGTCAACTCTCTCTCTGTAAGTAAAACCATTAGCAACGAATCACATCTTGTATCTAGCATCCTTAACCTCAAGAGTCCTTTATTTTTCTTATAGATCCATTTGCAACTTATAATCTTCTGCCATTTAGGTACATCAACTAGCTCCCATGTACTATTTTTGTGTAGAGACTCCATCTCTTCACCCATAGTAGCTATTCATTTTGTATAAGACTGGATCATCTCTCACAAACTCCTCAGCTAAACTTAAAGCAGAAGCTACCATATTTGAAAATGTAAACTACTGTGGTGGTTTGATCTGTCTCCTTTCTTTATCATGAGCCAAATGATAGTTCTATAGTGAATTATTTTCCTGTGGCTAATTAGGTGATAACAAGCTCTCACCAGCTTTATCTATTGCCTTCTATTTCTTCTTTGAAACTTATGGAGTGTTAAGTTCAAACTCCATCTTCTCCTTAATGCCCTGTTGACTACTTTCGGCCTACCCCACCTTTTTTATCATAGCAGACTCATCAAATGTCACATCTGCATTGATAATCATCCTGGAGCCCTTTTCATCATTATACCATAAACAATAACCCTTTACTCCATCTGTATAGCCTAAAAGTATGTATTTCCTTATCCTTGGCTCAAGCTTTCCATTGTGGACATGAGCATAAGCTAACATCCAAATACTCTCAGATTTGAGTAATTAGTAGGAGACTTGGGCCAAACTTCCATTGGCATCTTGCAGTCCAAAGCAGTTAATGGTGTCTTGGACAATCCAGTGTTAAGGATCACATGCATCCAGCTCTCTCTAAGATAGTCTTGTTCATCCATTTTGCTACTCTATTCTGCTATGGTGTATGTACAACTGTGCGATGCCTCACAATTCCTTCCTTATTGCAGAATTCTTGAAATTCCTTGCTGCAAAACTCTAATCAATTATTAGTCCTTAAGCGTTTGATTTCTTTTCTTGTCTGCATCTCAGTCAAAGTTTTTCATTGCTTAAAGCTGACAAACACTTCATTCTTATGCTTCAGCATGTTTACCTATACTCTCCATGAGAAGTCATCAATGAATGTCAGCATATATCTAGCATCACCATTTGAAGAAACTTGTGAAGGCCTCCAAAGATCTGAGTGAATATAATCCAATATGCCCTTGGTCCTGTAATTAGTGTCTTGAACTTCACTTTATGTTGCTTGGCAAGCATATACTACTCACATAAAACCAGAAAAGTCTTCTCTCCATAAAGTAAACCTTGTTTATTCAGTTCTAACCTCTCCCTCTCACTCATATGCCTAAGCTGCATAGGCCACAATCTCGTAGTATCAATTAACTGATGAAGAAACTATTGCAGTGCTAGAAATAATGTTACTCTGCAATATGTAAAAGCCATTCCTTTTATCTCCCTTCATGATGAGTAGTGCACCTTTGAAAACCCGTGGAACTCTATCCCGAGCTTTGTACTCATAGCTATTCTTGTCTAGAGTTCCCAATGAAATCAATTTTTTTTTCAAATCAGTAACATAATACACATCTATTAGGGTCTTCATTACACTACTGTGCACTCTGATACTAACTAAGCTAATTCCTACAACCTTGTAAGAAGCATCATTTTCCATATGCAATTTACCATCATCATATTTTTTATAAGTGGTAAGCTAATCTTTTTGTAGGCACATGTGGTAGGAACAACCACTATCCAAAATTCACTTTGTACTCAAAAGACTCTCAGCAACATTGAATAAGCCCACTATTAGACTCATCCTCAACAATTCCTGCAACATCATTTCATTTCTAATTAGAAGTTTCACCTATATCTTTTGCCTTTTCTTTTTTGGATAATTACATTTCCAATGCCCATTTCCACCATATCTAAAACACTTATCACTGATTCTAGGCTTGGTTCGGGACATTGATTGACCTTTACTTCTTCCTCTTTCTCCTGATCTCCCCTTTGCCACCAATCCTTCTCCACTTTCACCATTATTACTGGCTAATACATATTTTCTTAATTCGTTAGAATTCAATGAGGCCTTCACATCTTCCATTAAAATTGTACCTCACCCATACAATAAAGTAGTAACGAAGTGCTCAAAAGATTTTGGCAGAGAACACAAGAGAATTGACGCTTGATCTTCATCTTCAATTTTAACATATATACTAGTGAGATCCAGAATCATTTTATTGAAATAATCAATATATTGAGTAATAGATGTAGCTTTCTTTATCCTCAACATGCATAATCGTTGTCTCAAATATAGTTGATTTGTCAAGGACTTCGACATATAAAGATTCTCCAACTTTGACCACAATCTTGTTAGCATATTTTCTATGGCGACTTTTCTCAATATGTTATTTGTCAATGATAACACCATAATACTGTAAGCCTTCACCATAAACTCATCCTTCACCTCATTTGTTAGCATCTCCGGCAATAAATCTTTTCTCTTTAACGCTTTTTATAAATCTTGTTGACATAAAGGACATGGATATTCATCTTCCATAACCCAAAATCATTCTTCCCATCGAACTTCTCTACCTCATACTTCATGACTGACATTTGATCAATCTTGGCTCTTGATACCAATTTGTTGGAACTTGGAAAGACCTGATCCTAACTTTGAATGTAATTATAAAGTAATTTTATGAAACTAACAATAAGATTGAACGTGGTTCAATGATATGCCTAATCCACCTGACAAAGAAAAGAATTTTATTAATTCCAAATCAAAGTGCCAGGTACAATTTGAGTCATGCAAATCTCATGAGAACACCCAACACCCAACACCCTTGTTCTAAACTCCGTTCTGAGAGAATATCTCTACAGCAGTAAAAAATAAAGTTTCTAGGGTTCCTCTCTCTCAACCAGGAAGAATCAGGTTTAAATACCCAAACAAAATAGCCAAATGGGCCATGGGCCTACCATGTTTCTGTATCTCGTCATTTGCAACTTAAATTTTAAGGTAAAATCAACATCATAAGCACTATAGTTTGTAATTTCAGGAATTGCTTAATATTTTTCAAATACTTTTGCTTGGTATTTATATTTGTTTCCGTATGAGTATGAATTTATTTTGTTAGCAAATTGCAAAACATAACATTGCTTTTACCATCTTAAAACAATCAGAAAATTACAAAATTTGTCATATAAAATCATTAACATATCTAAAATAATTTAATTAAATTTAGTTGAACTTATTTATTAATTTAAAAATAAAATAAGTAAATAGTAAACATAAAAATTTAAATTTATCTTCTTAAGTAATGTAACTTTATCAATTTTAAATTACATACTCAGTAATATTAAAATAAAAATGTATCCAAAATAATTTATTTATTAATTAAGAAAAAAAATAAATTAAAAAATAAAAATAAAAATAAATGTCTATCTCAGAACCATAACTTTAATAATTTTAAATACATACTCTATAATGTTAAAATAATAAATATATATATAATATAACTAAATTTAGTTGAGTCATTTATTAATTAAGATAAAAGATTATAAAATAAAAAATTAAATCCATTAACAATATAATTTTCATAATTTTAATTACTTACATGGTCATTAATATTAAAAATAAATATATTTAAAATAATTTAATTAAATTTATTTACTAGTTAAAAATTAAAACAAAGAAAAAAACAACATAAAAATACATTCTGTCTTCATCCCTTTCTCCCACCCTTCCTTGTTCCCATTCCGCGTTGGCTAGATTTGGTGATATATTTTCAGATTTGTGTGTGGGTAAATATTCGCTCAACTAAAAAATTATAACCTAATTAAATGGTAGAATATGAGCTTCTATAGTGAGATAAAGAAAGCCATCTTTTAATCATCACAAAACATTCTTTAGACTCATATTCTATAACTTGGGAGCTGTATGATCTGCACCTTGCAAAAATACAAGAAGCAACATGTTTTTCACCCTTAATTTATGTCTCAATATTTACTTACATCATTCAAGGAGAATGAGGACTTGAACACTTTTACTTGCTTTCATTGTAGCAAAAGTGACATAGGCTTGATTGTTCTTATATTTTTTTTGTGTATCTGCAAAAAAGAAATTGTAGTTGAATATTCTTTCACGAACTAATGTTCTTAATATTTTCTGGACCACATTTACGATTGAAAACTAACCCTTCAACTTGACCATCGACAATCTAAGGCCTCCATTCCTCATCAACAATGAGATTGAGATTACGTATCCATTTTAAAGTGCCCATATAAGGTATCATCATGTCATGGTCACTGCTAAAAGAAAGATGTTTAATTTGAAACCATTGTCAAAAAATATGCATTAAATTGGGCTTTTAATAGAGAGCTACTACATCAGTTTATGAGACATGATGAAGTTAATTTTGTGAAAGAAAAGAACAAAAATTACAAAAGGTTTTAAACATTTTAAGAACCATTGTTGTATGACAACAATATGTAATTTAACTCGCCTATATAACAAGGTTTGAAAGCCTTTTCCACTGAGAAGTTGATGATATTCAAAACACTTGATCTATTTCGTAAGACAATCTTTTATTGCATTGTTTTCAATAAGTTATTGTTCCCCAATCATAAGTAAAGGATTTTATCGATCTTTCTAATTATGACCAACAATTTTTACTAGGGGTTGTCTATTGTCTGACATACCTTGCACTTGTCGGGTCATAGTGTCCAGTGAAATGAAGCCATGTGGCTAGAGTATAAAGGTGCATTAAAGTAATAATTTGCGTAAAGACTAAAATGTCCTTATGGACAAATCTATAGTAAAGGTGGGAAAAATTGCAAAAGTATTTTTTGATTGAAAGAACTTGTAGAAGTAGCAAGCTGTGTCAGGCTATGGTCAAACATATTTTTGAATTACCTCACTGGAACATTTAGTTAGTGGCCTCATTTATTCCATACTCGTGTCCATGAGTATGGAAGAAGTTGTAGAATTTTTTTTTTAATGGAAAAAAATGCAGAAGTGTAAGGCTGTCTCCCAAACATATTTTCTCCTCATTATATGGTTTGAGTTACCTTACTGGAATACTATGTTAGTGGCATTATTTAACAAGTAGTCATGGCTAGAAGTGAATTGTAAGAAGGTGGTGGCAAATGGCTAATGAGCCAATAACAAGGTGACAACTCATCACATTTTGGCTAAAAAAAAAAGAAGCTAAATGGTTATATACTTGAATGAAATGTAAAAAGACAAAAATGACATTAAGCATAGAAAATAATTTGAAAAGGCCTATAGGGTAGTCTAGCAGATTGAGTTGACAAAATTGAAAGGCAACCTATTATATATTGAAGGATGGGAAGAAGACAAGATAAAAGATGTCTTCCATGACAAGTGAAGCTTGCAATAAGAATTGCTGCTAGAAAAAATTTGTAACAGAAAATGAAGAGGAAGAAGAAAGCAAAATAGGTTATGATCTTTACTCAAAGTCGTGTGAAGAACATGAAAACAGCAATGTTGAACACTCTTATTCAAAAAATTTAGAGCATGGAGAATCCACAACAGATGAAGTGGGTGAGGGAATAAACAGGTATGTTTATTTATTGAGTGGATTTTTAGTGTATTTTTTGTTAATTGATTTGAAGAAAACTCAATGTTAAGTAGAATGACATAGATATACTCTTCTTCTTCTTCTTCTTTTTTTTATTGTAGTTTTATCTAGAACTAAGACACATATGAGTGTTTAATCTATTTGAAAAATCAAATATAAAGTGTAGTTAGAAGGCACATTAAGACTTCATTTTATTTGGAAGATTGAAGATTTTGTTGAAGAAGTAGAATTCTAAAATTATTTTAAAATTTTTGATATTTAAATTGAAGTTTGATATTATGTAATGTTGAATGGTTTTGCGATAAAAACTTCCCATACAGCCTAAAATATTTATCACATTATCATTATAGTTGTTTTTTATGATTTATTTTCTTGTTGTTATGTATTAATTTTTCATGATGCAGTGGAGGAATTGAAAATATGGATGCAGCTGATGGTTGTGATTTAGATGGTGAATTTAGCTCCAATCCTAATAGTAATTTTTGTTTTAGTGATAGGGATGAACTTAAGAGTGAGGACTTTTACGATTTTGGTTGTCCTAAAGATGTGTACGAGGAGGTTGTTAGGCAATTGAAGTTTACCACAATAGATGATGCAAAGAAATTTTATAATGCATAGACTAACAATGTTGGCTTTTGGATTCAAAAATAGATTGTAAGAAATGTAAATGGTCGAGTAAAAAATAAGGTGTGGGTTTGTAATTATGAAGGTTTTCGCAGGGCTTGTGTTGTAAGGATTGGAACATCTCGAGAGCCAAAGCCCAACTTTAGATGTAGATGTGAAGCTAGTTTTTGTGTATCTCATGATCGAAATTGTAACAAATATATAGTTACAAGATTCATACCACAACACAATCATTCATTAAAAGGGTGTGGCAAAAGGTATAGTATATGTTTGTGTAATGTAATTAAATAAGAATTATTACATTATAAAGGTGAAATGTAATTAATGATTTGATTTATAGTTGCTTGTGGAATTTAATTTGATATATGTATTTGTCATCATCTGATAAGTTGAGGTTACTAATGATGATTGATTGTGGCATTAAACCATCGTTTATTTTGGATTTTTTGGAAACATTAGATTACTTTTAAAAGGAAAGATGCATATAATTGGTTATATAAGCAAAGATAAGAAAGAATTGTAGGTGGAGATGTCAAAATATTATTATGTATGTTGGAAAATATGAAGACAATGGATGAAGGATTATTCTTCAAATATACAGTTGATGAGGAAGGGACACTTTCTAAACTTTTTTGGTGTGATGGAATGTCTAGGGCTGAAAATGAATTAATTGGAGATGTGTTGGTATTTGATAGTACGTTTAAGACCAATACATATTGATTTCCACTTGTGTTATTCTCTGGTGTCAATAATCATTGTTTGACATGTGTCTTTGTAGCTAAAATTTTGTATAATGAAATAATTAAATCTTATTGTTGGTTGTTGAGAACATTTGTCAAGGCAATGAATTGGAAATGACCAGTTTTAGTTCTTACTAATCAAGACTCCTCGATGCGCGCTATGATTCTGAATGAATTTCCACAGGCTACCTATAGAATTTGTAGTTAGCATTTAGGAAGGAATGTTATACAAAGAGTGAGAAATACTAAATTTTATTTTAAATTTGTGGGAATGTTAAAAACGTGCAACACTATTAAGGAATTTGAACAATTTTGGTCTCAATTAATTGAAGAAAATGGGGTTGAAGATCATCTGTGGGTTGTTGATATTTATGAAAAAAAAAAGATATAGTGTGAAGCATATTTTAGAGAAATTTTCTTAGCAAGGATGAGAACCACCTAACGCGTAGAGTCGCTAAATTTAATATTGAAATTGTCAGTTCATCAATCTCTGACTTTAACTAATTTTTTGAAGCATTATAATAAGACTTTGCAAAAGATTTGGAGTGAATTCATTTACAACTAGAATGAGCATAAGATGAGGAAACTTGAGTTGGGACGAGGTCCTCTTGTGAGCTTAGAGAAGCATGCAGTGAATATTTGCTCAAGAAAGAATTTTTATGTTATATATGATGAAATTAAAGCTAGGAAAAGGCTTCTTTTAGAGGATAGGCATAATCTTGGTGAAAAGAAGCATGAGTTTAGATTTGGCATGTATGATAATCTAAAGGCCACACACTATGTTGTGAATATTGACTTGGATGAAAGAAAATACTTATGTGATTACATGATGTTAGAATTTGAGGGAGTGCCTTGCCAGCACATTATATCTAAATTTAAGTGCTTGAGGTTGTCTCAGCTACCAAATGAAAGTATACACTCACGATGGCTAATAGAGATTAGGTCGAAGTTGAGAAGTAAATTTCCATCACCTATACTAGTAGTTGACACACAACATACTAGGTTTGCATAATTGACAGAGGAGTGTTTGAGCCTATCTTACATTGTATCTCAATTAGAAGTTGGGACTGTATTTTCAATTACTCGTGTTAGAAAGTTGAGAAATGAAGCAGAGGATGAACTTTTAAATGAAATAAACGGTGGTGAATATATCGATGAACTTACATTGAATCATGCTAATCATGAGGAGGTTAGGATGCATCAAACAAGTAATCCTGATACATGCGTGCAGATCCTTGGAAGAATTAAGATGAGAGGTTCATCTAAGGTTAAGCAACAAAGATGTAGTGCCTGTGGGTAAGTAAAATATAAATTTGCAATATTTTGTTTGGCATTGGAATTGTGATAGAGTCCTTTGGTATTCAATATATGTTTACTTTACATATAGTTTGCTTAATTGGTGAAATTTGTATTTGATTTTATTTTTATGTATTATTTATGTTCGGTGAACATAGGCATAAGGTGAGCACATGCACAAATAATGTGGTGATAGAGGAAAATAGTGAAGATATGCGGCAGAAGGATGAACCATGCAGGCATGGTAGGGTTAGGAAAGCCAAAAACAAATTTGAGATAGCACAATCTAATACACAGGTGCCTATAGAGGATATAATTGGAACTAGCAATTATAATAGTAGTAGTAATGGTGCACGTAGCTCAACATCACCAAATATGATAGTTCTAGGCATTGGTGGTGGCTTAGGGTTTGTGTAATAGATGCAATAGATGTAGTAATTGCAATAAATGCAATATTGTAATGTAACTATGACTTATTTGATGCAGTCTTTCAAAAGCAGTACAAACCATATGTTTCCCCAGGTCAATGTTAGTAGCTATTGCAATTCAAATAAATTTATTGAAGTGATGTTGGAGAAATGTAATGCAATTAATTTTTGCCTAATGTTGTCGTAGTTTGATGGTTCAAATAATGCATAAGCTTCAAGAAGTTATGCTATATTTGGAAATGTTCCTCAATTCATGATTCCATCTCAATATGTAAGTCCATTAACTTTAGAGTATCTATGTATTATTGTAGTAGTTTATGAAATAATTTTGGTGGAGTGTACAACATTGATATTGCCTAATTGCTTTTGTATTTTTGTCTGAGATCAGGTAGGAAATAGCATGTCTTATATGTATCCAACATTTGGATTGGGTCATGGTATGGGCTAGAAATATGGTCAATAAATTTACTCTTCATATACTCCTACACAGGGTAACTGAGAACCAAATGCATTTCCTCTATGAAGTCATTGAGATAATGTCACAAAGCTTGGACTACTAATAGTAGATGCAAAAAGTTTTAGACTTCATTAAGCTCAAGAAAGTTAGTGGTAGTGAAAGAGAGTCATAGACGATGAAAACACATGTCCATACATTTGAAAATGACATTTAAGGTGGATAGTAGCACTATGCCTCTAAGCATTATAGCCACACCTCCCTCTATCCCCCATTATTCAACCAAATATTCAAGTTCTCAAAATCACATAGATCAAAAGTTGCTCATAACTTGTCTCTGTAACTTCATATTTATGAAATCATCTAAATGTTGCATGTCATAGCACATAATGCCCTACATAGGTAGCAAAAGAATGCTTCATTTGCAACACACAACAAAAAATCAAAGGCAAGATGCTCAACTTATCATTCCAAACTCATATAACAATTTTCAGCTACTTAGCTACAAATTTGTAACCTCACTGCATCTGCTACCAAAATTATTTAACCTAATTCCAGTATTCAAAGAAAAATCAAATTAGCATTAATAGCAAGTAGCAAAACTAGAATTTTTCCAGCCACATAACCCCTCTATACAAACAAGCAAAGTGCTGTGTTTTATACTCCTTACAAGCAATAGCATTCAAATACAATCTAATAGCATTTAAATTTTGGTGATTACTAGTTTATACAAGTTAAGAAATATCTAATGTACATAAAAGTAGTAAGAAAAGTATTAGTAAGAACAACAAAAACATGCTAAAACTATTCATTTTGAAAGCAGAAACATGACCAAGAACAAGTTAATCATCTTCATCAGTGTCATCCCCTTTAGCATCATCATCTTTTGATTCATTTGACGTGGACGAATTATAAACTTCCTCAGGCTTTGGCAGTGTAGGAAATGTATCCATGCTAACCCCTATGCATGCAACAACAAAATGAAGCATTTGCTCAAATGATCTCATGCATGCATTATGGTACTTAAAGTGCTCCTCCAATTTGTATTCCAATCGCATCATATGCTCTTTCAATTTCATGCTTTTGGATGGAGGAGGGAGTTTGTGCACTTTGGAAGGGCCAGCTGCAGCATCATCATTACTGCCCTTCAAAATCCGATTGGTGATCACGTCATCCAAGGGATTTTTGATTTGTAGTGTTTCTTCATTTTCTTGCACGACAACTCTTATCTGACGACACAAGGAAGTAATCAGACTGCGATAATACAGGCCCTATTTCTTCGATCATACCACATTGATAATTTCATTTTATGGATTTCCCAGTCACAATGGCAAATAAGAGTATAGCACGATCCTTGCACACATCACATAGGTGTGTGGAAGGCAACATCTTGGCTGCCACAAAGTGCTACCACACCCTTACATTTCTATCAAATACATCATCGGGAAGGATTTATGGTGCCCTTTTCCATATTTCCATTTTTTTCCTTAGGGGCAGAAAGCTGCAGTGACCTCATCCAAGTCTAGGGATTCAGCTATATATCGACTGTATTTATCATTCTCAATTTTTGGTGTCTTGTAGTACTTGTTGATAGTACTACTATCAAATTAAACTTGACATCCCTGAACAAAGACTCTTCCATCTTGGTGTTCATAAACATTTGCATAAAATTCTTGAACAATCAGAACGGATGCAGCTAAAGGCTGCTCAATGAATTTTTTCCATTTCCTAGCATTAATGATGGTGTAGAATTGTTTGACTGCACACTCTGGGTGGGCATCAAATCTGTATTTTGGAATAGGCACCTTGAGAACCACTAATTGGTTATACCTTTCTAAAGCGGTGGCAGACACAAACTTTTGTTTGTTGAAGTTAGCAGTAGATCCAGTTTTAGACTTCTTTTTTGGATTGGAATCAGTTTGAGCCTTCTTTTTTGGTAGCATTTTCTTGCAATATAAGAATAAGTGTTTTTATTTGAAGAACACAAAAGTATGACAAATATAAAGCATTTAGAGAGAGTGAAGAGAAAAAGCAAGAGTTCTGGCGTACTTTTCAACAGTCTAATTTGCCAGCTATTCATGCATAAGCTATGATTAAGCTTGTTTGTTGTTAGTAGTTTATTCAATTTTAGACTTAGGCCAATAGTTGAAAGTGGTTGTTAGCTTTTAGTTTAATTTTGCTTGTCAGCTCATATGTTCCCAGATTATTCTTGATTTTAGGTGATATTCCTTCCAGAGTATAGTTCATGTTTTCCCAAATAATTCTTGATTTCAGGTGATATTGTTCCCCTTCTCTCTATTTTCCTGTTTTACTTTCTTAGTTTCTTTATTTTTTTTGTATGTGCACAATTACATCAAGCTTTGATCAAGGGAATATCCAATTAAATAGAAAAAAATAAAAGGGATTCATATGAAAATTGGTTAAGCTCACCATGGATGCAAAAATCAATGGCCCGATAAGTTGGAAAGTGATGAAAGTAGTCCATAAACTAAATTTTATTTTTCCACACTAAAATTTATCTTGATTTTCAATATTAAAAATTTTGTTCAGAGTTTGAGAATGAAAATATTTTGGCTTTTGAAGTGCTTTTTTTGATTCATTTTCAAATGTCAAGTGTGTAATCATGTTTGAGAGAATGAACAAAATTACAAAAATGTACAAGATGATAAATTCAAAACAAAAGTGAATAAGAAAGAAAATGAAACCAAACTAAAGAAAATTCCACCTAGAAAGAGTAAAAACAGTATGTGTCAAGTTTTTTTGATGTTAGGTGCCAACTCAAGTAAGTGGCATCAACTAATTCGTAATTAGATGTTATAAAAATAATGTTTTAGGGTAATATTTGTCACAATGCTATTGTTTGTTCCCATTTACCTAGAATTATGTATTTATCTTTAAAGGGTCCCCATAACAGTTGATGTTTGCTTAGCACTATCAGCACTATCAATTTAGGTAAGCACAATCGTGGTCGAAGCAAAGCAATATACTCATTTCATCATTTCAACAATGGTTCAGGCATTTGTTGAACAGGTGGGGACCAGGAATAATGATGGTTTCATATTATAAACTACACAAAGTAAAATTATTGAGAACCACACACATATCGATATAGTCATTCATAACGATGCAAAACCTACTATCCTAGTAAAAAAAAAGGAAAGCTTCAAGTTCAACCTACTTCTCTTCTTGTCCAATATAAAACATGCATACAAAAAGAAGTAACATATATTTAAAAAGTAGCCCAATTGTGGTCCAAGCAAACAACATACTTATTTAATCATTGGCTAATGGTTGAGGCATTTTCTCATACAGGTGGGGTCCATGAATAACCAAGCCTTGGTTTCATATTATAAATACACAAAGTCAACATTTTGAGAACCAAACACATATGGACATAGGCCTTTATAACAATGCAAAACCTACCATCATATAAACAAAAGGAAAGCTTCAAATTCAACATACTTGTCTTCTCATCCCATATCAAATATGCATAAAGTTGTAACACTTAAAATGAAGAACATGTATCTAGAAAATAAGCCTTACAGGTTTTATTGTAGAGTACCTTTGAATGAGGTTTATGTGAATGTACTTGAATCGAATATTTTCTATGCAAAAATTACTCGACCCTCTACTTGACATTTGTGGGGTGGAAGACGTTTAGGCTTTCAATCGTTCATATAAACATAGAAGGAGTAAATCAATTCTCCACACATTAAAAGCAGAAGTGAAAACATAAGAAATGTATGCTATTTACTTGAAATGTAGAAAAATAGTAGCGAATGTTACCTTCAACGTCGCTTAGTCTACTTCCCTATTGCTGTATTTGGGTGGGAGGGGAGAGTTGATGGGGTTTTGCACAAAGTGGTCTCGCAGAATGAAAATTATGGAGGGAGATGAAAAAAAAAATTCTACAATTTTTATTTATTATTTAAATATCAAAATTTTTATTACCCATGTTTGACTTGGGTTGTGGACGAATACAATTATTACTTTGTTGTTTATTATATTATGTAGCGCCTCCTCTCGGGATAGCACCTGAGCTAAGGTATTACTCTAATTTAGACTTATTTTTCAGAGTATAATTCAACAATAGGCCCATAAATTGAAACATCTCAAAATTAACATTGATACAACTCTAACAATACTAAACAACCCACAAAATGGATATATCCAAAGAGTTTATGGAACTAAGTTATATTATAGACTCCGAAAAATTAAGCCATCATTTTCATCTTATACTACAATCTTCAAACAAAATATATACATCACAAGGTTTCGAAGGTTTACTAAACAGTTAAAATTCCATACTTAATTTTAGCTCCAGTTCTATTACAAAACAACTGAATACTTTTTTCCAAACTTAACGTCCACCAGAGCTTATCCCTGTTGAAAGATTATGTAATACAGGAGGGTAAGTCCAATAACTTAATGAGGGATATGTGCAAGTAACAACAGTGTTTACTGAGGAGAAACTCAACTGGATTAAACATAATTGTTTAGATTGAATATAACAGAATTCAAAAAAACAGACAGACAGTGCGAAAAAGCAAATAAAAAACTCTCTTGTTTTATTACTCTAGGAATAGATTACAGACAGATAGAAATTATTTAGGCAAATCAAACCCAAAGCATATGCATTCCAAGAAAAGGCTATGAGACATTGATTACAGATTCACTTTATACCAGATAGGCAGATAAATTACCTAAGCATAACAGTTTGGTATGTGACAGATGCTTATATGGATTGTATAGCGTACCACTGATACCTAAGGGGAAATTCTTAGCGTATCGCTCATACCTAGGGGAACCATAGGGGAAATCCTTAGCGTACCGATGATATCCAAGGGGAAATCCCTAGTATGTCCCTACATAACTAAACAGATCACCCAGTATGGCCCTCGGCCCACATAATCACTGTACAAATAACAAAATAACCG
Organism: Jacaranda copaia; assembly: GCA_014898725.1. Lineage (NCBI taxonomy): Eukaryota > Viridiplantae > Streptophyta > Magnoliopsida > Lamiales > Bignoniaceae > Jacaranda > Jacaranda copaia. The sequence goes on from JACGDI010004598.1 coordinate 296,023, forward strand.
CTTATACAGATGCCTAGGGGAAATTCCTAGCGCACTGTCAATTTCATATCAACAAACCAGATTAGACAGGATAGAATGCTACCAAGGCAACAGAAAATAGTAAATGAAACACAGATAAGCCAGCATGGCCAACAAATGCAGAGCTAATAACAAATATGCCGACAAGGAAACAAATATAGTACAGGTAGTTTAGATACGAGACAGATAGATATCAAAATAATAGATAACATATAGAAGTTTTGGGTGCCAGAACGGACAGAAAATGGAACTGACATCAGAAATAACCCTCACAGGGGTAATCAAGTCAGATAATAGATAACAGACATATCTTAAACATAAATTAGAATATGGTTCAGAAATAGTAAAACCCACACAGGGGTTGATTACAACCACAGATAAGAAATGCAACGCCAGATCAGCAGACCCTCATAGGTTTCCAACAAATAAGAGTAGCTTAACAAGTAACAACCCATAGTGGGAGACCCTCAGCTCTTGTAATCCCAAACAGCAATAGTAAAAAATTGATCTACTGCTCATCGGTGTGTAGCTTATCGACACCTAATTAAGAAAATATGCCACGAGTCAAAATTCTCCATATTCAACATTCACACATAAATCCCTAGTCAAATTCTCATTCCAACACTATTTAACTTATAATGATTCTCGATATTAGAATTTATATTCAACTTATTAGTAACCAACATACGAGTCTAAAATCATATCTCCCATTATCTTATTCCTCACATAGGAAAATAATCATCAAAATATATATATTGACTCAAAGGCTCGACCCACACAAAACTAGCAACTGCATGCATGCATGCACACAAATATATAACATGCAATAAATCAAATAAAAATTTGATCTCACTAACAAAGGCTCAAAATCATAAACTAAAAGCATCTGGATGATCACCGCGTTGAGATGAGGAGACTGGCTCTCTGCCACTATTAGTTGCCGTTGAAAAATACAACTCTACCACCAAATTGTTCCTCTCATCGCGAGGATTCCAAAGCTATCTTTCGTTTTCAATTTCGAGCAGTGTAGACATCGAAACGGGCTAAACATTGTCAATTTTTTCTTTCTTTCGCCAAGCTTCGACCACTGCCTTGCTATCTTCAAAGTCACCATGCAAGGGCACCATTGAGTTTCTCTCATCAAGGGCTTTCTAACCCAACCCTCAGAATTATGAATGGTCGTTGAATTTGGAGGAACCCAGTTACCATCATGGGTTAACTCTTCTTGATCACCTCTTGCTATTGCTGCTTCATCGTTTGGTTGGTGGTTTTGAGGTGTTGAGGGTGTTGGTAGTGGTGAGGGAAAGAGGTTGGTGGGTTTGGAGGGGTGAAAAAGGCCATCAGAGATGGTGGTGAAGGTTTGGTGAAGAAGGAGGAAAAAGAGAGGAAAATGGAGAAAGAAAAGGAAGGAGGATAAAAAAGAAAGGAAAAGTGAATAGGAGAGGGCCCCTTGCCTAATCCAAAATCTAATTTTTTCATTATTTTTTTTATAAAATTTTAAATTTCGCAATTTTTCCCCAAATTTTTTAGAAAATTGCGATTAACCCCAACTTGTTCAAAAGTGTACAAAAATTATAATTTAGTCCACAAAACTTTTAAAATAATTAATAACGTAAAATTCATAAAATTGTCTATTATAAATAAAATTAATAAAATTTTAGAGGTGTTACAAACCTCCTCCCTAAAGGAATCTGGTCCCCAAATTCTTACTAGAATATTAAAATAACTCAGGATATTATTAGTTCATGAGATCCTCATGTTCCCAAGTTGCTTCCTCAACATTGTGATTGCATGACAGCACCTTCACCTGAGAACTCTTTCGATTCCTAAGCTTTCAAAACTTTTTATCTACGATACAAACTGGTTGTTTCTTATATGTTAGGTCGCCTTCTAGTTCCATGTGTTCATGAGATATGATATGAGATAGATCTAGGTAATACTTCCATAGCTACAACACATGAAAGACATCATGTATTTTGGCTAAACTCTAGGGTAACACTAGACGATAAGCCATTGGTCCAATTCTTTTGCATATCTCATATGGCCCCATATATCTTGGACTTAGTTTTCCACCTTTGCCTATTCTTCTAATCCCTTTCTATGGTGACATTTTGAGAAATACTCGATTGCCAATCTCAAATTCTAGGTCTTTTCTCCATCTATCAGCATAACTCTTCTATCGATCCTAAGCAGCCTTCATCTGCTATTTTATAATATGCATCTTTTCTGTAGTCTCTTAGATTCGTTCAAGCTTTATAATCCATGGAGACTCTTTAGTGGTACCTTTATGTTATGATAAATCATAATATAGTGGGGACTGACACTTTCAACCATACAATGCTTCACATGGTGCCATTTGAATAGCAAACTGATAGCTATTGTTATAGAAAAATTCAATTAGAGGTAGATGTTGAGTCCAACTTCCACCAAAGTCCAGAACACATGCCTGCAACATATCTTCCAAAATCTGAATGACTCTTTCCGATTGTCCATCGGTCTAAGGATGAGCTGTTGAACTAAATTGTAATCTTATTCCTAGATGTCTCTGCAAACTCTTCCAAAGTTTTAATGTAAATTTAGGGTCCCATTAGATACAATACTCACTGGGATTTCATGCAATCTAACAATCTCCTTAAGGTATAATTCTGCCAATTTCTCAACTTTATAGTCAGTCCTGACTGGTGAAAAGTGTGAAGACTTTGTTAGTCGATCTACTACTACCCAAATAATGTCATAACCTCCTCTGGCCTTCGGCAGACTAGTCATAAAGTCCATAGTCACTTGTTCCCATTTCTAATCTGGGATGGGAAGTGGCTACAATAAACCTAATGATTGTTGGTGTTTTACCTTCACCAACTGATAGGTCAAGCATTTCTGCATAAAGTTTGCCACATCTTTCTTCATACCATTCCATCAGAACTATTTCTTTAAGTCTTGGTACATCTTCATTTCTCCAGGATGCACGGTGTATCTTGTTCGATGTACCTCTTCTAATATCTTTTCCTTTATCTTTTCTAGTACATAGATTCTATTTCTATAGAGTAGGATACCTTGGCTATCCATGCTGAATTCAGACCATATAGAGTTTTTACCATCTCTTTCTATTTCAACATCCAGTTCTCTCTTACTTGAGCTTACCGAATTTCTTCATATAGTTCTGGTTGTACTTTTATTCCTACAATCCAAACTTGTTGTTTTAGCCTTATCATAGCACTTGCTTTCAACTTTTTTAATGTCTTTGCGCCTTTTAGATGAGCTATTCATGCTTTCCAACTTAGAGCATCGTCTACTACATTTACTTTTCTAGGATGATAATTGATGAAAAAGTCATAATCTTCCAAAAATTCCATCCATCTTTGCTGTCTCATGTTCAAATTCTTTTGTGAATGTAGATACTTAAGGCTTTTTTGATCTGTGTACACTTCAAATGTAGCCCCATAAAGATAGTACATCTATTTTGATGGTGCAAAGATAACTGCTGCCAACTCCAGATCATGTGTGGGGTAGTTTTCCTCATGAGGCTTTAGCTTCCTTGATGCGTAGGCGATAATAGCCCTTTTTGCATTAACATGCATCCTAACCCCTTATATGAGGTGTTTGTATATACCATAAAATCTTTCAACCTATTTGGAAGGGCTAATACTAGTTCTGTAGTTAAATAGTTCTTGAAAGCTCTTGTCACACTCTTCATTCCAAATAAATTGCTCATCTTTCTAGGTTAACTTGGTTAGTGGGCTGGCTATCTTGGAGAAGTCTTGAACAAATCTTCGATAGTAACTAGCTAATCCTAAAAAGCTTTGAATCTTCATAACACTCTTAGATATTTTTCAATTGACAATCATCTCTATCTTGGAAGGGTAAACTTTTATCCCATTTTGGGTGATTACATGACCTAGGAAGGCTACTTTCTCTATGCAAAACTTACACTTATTGAACTTGGCATACATCTAATGTTTTCTTAAGGTCTTCAGAACTATGTGTAAATGTTTCCTATACTCCTCTCTAGACTTAGAGAAAACTAAGATGTCGTTAATAAAAATGACCACAAATTGATCTAAATAGGGCCTAAATATTCAGTGTATCAAATCTATGAATTCTTTAGTGAAATTATCTCATGTCCTCTTGGTTCCTGGGGTTGTCCAACGACGATCTATCATTTTACACCAACTTTTAGTAGATCCCACTAAGAGGAATGTGGTGAATCGAACCTTTTGTTCATCAGGGTAGCGCAGAGTATCAAATATGACCTTAAGGTCTTCAACCCATTCTTTAGCCTTTCAATCATCTAGTTCTCCATGGAACTTAGGGGGCTGAAAATGAATGAACCTTTCTAGAGCTCGATTTTCAGCCACAGGTTGAACTGATGGCCTAACTTCTGGCACCCTTTGATATGCAGGTCTCATTGACTGCCTAATTAAAGGAGTTTGTGATATCTCCTCTCTCTGCTCAGCCCGAGGATGAGTCAGAACTCTTTATCTGGGGGCATGATAGTCTTGAAATCATTGCCTAGGAGGTCTTTCTCACTGACCAAATCGGGGTGGTGCAGGTCTAGGGACACTGTCATGGGATGCCATCACTGTCTCAAGATTTCAAGAACATCTCAACCTAAAATTAAAAGTTGAAGTCTATATTCCAATTCTCAATACCCCTTCAATAATTTAGGTTTTAGTAAAGAAAATAATATAACTTAAGTAAACTTTCAAAACACGTAACAGAAAAGAAAGGTTAAAAATAATTTTCCCCATGAGTCATACATTAGCATAATATAGGTTAGCAATAACAGATTACAAAAGCGTATATACAAATCAAAGATAGCAAAATTGGTTATGCTAACAGAATGCCCAGTTGAAGACAAAATGATAGGACATTCAAAGAAAAAGAGGAAAAGATATTAGTCATAGTCATAAAGTTGTCTACTGCGGTTACAAGGGTTGATAATTAGGAGCCATCAAATACAGCCTGCCAACATACTAAAATACTACAACACCAAGACTCGCATCTAATATTCTTCCTTGTTAGTGATATTAGATAGCTCGCTCGTCTCATCTATCATCCATTGATCTTTTTCATTATCTATCTCAAGTAGCGCTACGACTGGAGGTTCTAGGTTGATAGCTACATTGGGGGCTTCTTCCTGTTCCCCCTCTGATTCCTCTTTTGGTTTAGCCTCTAGTTCTACCTTAGGTTCCAATGCTCATTCTTGCTACTGTCGACCCTATCATTGATCAGGAGCAGGGATTTGATGAATGCCTGAAAGACTAGCCTTTATGTCTATCTTAGGACCAATTCCAATGGCCTAATCAATAGCTCTACAGTAGTAGTCCAATGCTCCACCAATCTCATTTATAACTGGATGAGGAACCTATACTGATCTTCTATAATCAAACTGTAAGGCTTGAAATGTTGTCTCCATGTTAGCCCACAAAGAGCAAAGCTCTTGGATCCTTACTTCAACAATATTAACTCAAAGATGCTTCCATTCAAGATCACCCGTGACTCGATCATGCAGATAATCCTAAGCACCCAATATTCCTTTCAAAGTACGCACCTCTTCTCAACCTTAATGAAGATGCTCATTTTGGTTATAACATTTCTCTTCCAAATTCTTGCAAATCTTTTTGAGATTTTTCCTTTCTGTTTTCAATTCCTTGATCTTGTCCTCTAGGTTTTCATCATTTTGGTCATTCACATGCACCTTTCCTTTGTTAGATCCACTGGCCATCATGCAATAATTCAAGAATTCATCTCAGCAAAATCAAGCAATATAATTCTAAATCCAAGCCTTAAGATCCTACTATACTCTATTAGTCCTACTATGACTTAAAAATCCTATCAATATCTTAAGTGTACATTCGAACTAACCCAATTAGAGGTTACTAAGAGTTTTATCACATATTCACACTTAGGTTATCTAAACCTAGGCTCTAATACCACCTCTGTAGTGCTCCCTCTTGGAATAGCACCTAAGCTGAGGTACTACTCTGATTCAGACTTCTTTCTCAGAGTACAATTCAACGGTAGGCCCACAAATTCAAACATCTCAAAATTAACATTAATAAAACTCCAATAATACTAAACAAACCACAAAACAGATATATCCAAAGAGTTTAGGGGTAATCAAGTTAGATAACAGATAATAGATAAATCTCAAGCACATATCAGAACACGATTTAGAAATAGTAAAACCTACACATGGGCCGATTACAACCACAGATAAGAAATGTAACGTCAGATCGGCAGACCTTTACAGGGGTTACCAACAAATAAGAGCAGCTTAACAAGCAACAACCCAGAGTGGGAGACCTTAACCTCTTGTAGTCCTAAATAGCAACAGTAAAAAGTTGATCTATTGCTCATCGGTGCCTAATTTGTCATCACCTAATCAAGAGAGTATACCATGAGTTAAAATTCTCCAGATTCAACATTCACGCATAAATCCCTAGTCAAATTCTCATTCCAACACTATTTAATTTATAATAATTTTTGATATCAAAATTTATATTCAACTTATTATTAACCAACATACGAGTCTAAAATCAAATCTCCCATTACCCTATTCCTTGCATAGGAATATAATAATCAAAATACATATATCAACTCAAAGGCTCAACCCAGACAAGACTAGCAACTGCATGCATGCATGCACATATATATTACATATAATAAATCATATATATATAATGATCACCGCATCGAGACAAGAAGATCGCCTCTTTGCCACCACTGAAAAATGCAACTCCACCACCAGATTATTCCTCTCATTGCGAGGATTGCAACGCTACTTTCCATTTTCAATTTTGAGCAGTATAGACCCCGAAACGGGCCAAAAATTGTCAACTTTCTCCTTCCTCCCCCAAGCTCCAATCACCACCTTTTTGTCCTTGGGGTTGCCATGCAAGGGCACTGTTGAGTTCCTCTTGTCAAGGGCTTCCTAACCCAACCCTCAGACTTGCAAATGGTCACGAGAATTGGAGGAACCCAGCTACCACCATAGGTTGGCTCTTCTTGGTCACCTCCTGCTGCCATTGCTCTACCATTCGGTTGGTGGTTTTGAGGTGTTGAGGGTGTTGGTGGTGGTGAGGGAAAGAGGTTGGTGGGTTTGGAGGGGTGAAAAAGGCCACCGAAGATGATGGCTGGAGATGGTGGTAAAGGTTCGGTGAAGAAGGAAGAAAAAGAGAGGAAAAGGGAGAAAGAAAAGGAAGGAGGAAAAAAAAGAAAGGAAGAGTGAAGAGGAGAGGGCCCCTTGCCCGATCCAAAATCTGATTTTTTCATCATTTTGTTTTTATTAAATTTTCAATTATGCAATTTTACCCTAAATTTTTTAGAAAATTGTGATTAACCCCAACTTGTTCAAAAGTCTATGCAATTAAGTCTACAAAAATTATAATTTAGCCCATAGAATTTTTAAAATAATTAATGACGTGAAATTCATAAAATTTTTTATTAATAATAAAATTATATATTTAAATAAAATTAATAAAATTTTAGGGATGTTACATATTATTTCAAATTTATGCAATTGTAATTTACATATGTAGAGAGAGATACATATTATGAGAATTTTATTAAAAAATATGAATATTATTTTTGTATAATAATATATTATTAATTGAGAATGAGCATATAATAATTTATTTTTTATATATTTTAATTTTAGTCTAATACCCTCTCACTAGGTTCTATTTTAAATGAATTTTGAGTATATAATTACTTTATTTAAATATTTTTAAATATAATTATGTTCCATTTTGATCAATATAATAATGGAGAATTGATTTTCAATAAATTAATGTAAATTCTTTTATGGAGGACATATATAGTTGGCATTAGAGGTGTTTACCTAATCAAACCTGATTACCTAATTCAAGGAGAACCAATTTAATTGGTTTAGTTTGGATTATCGAGTTCATAGATCAGATTGATCTAATGGACACCCCTACTTGTCACTTTTCAAAAGTTTGATCAGTAATATGTGAAATAATTCTAAATTTTATATTTTATAAGATGTTTAATTACCCTTTTTAATATTTTTGCTTATAATAATTCATAAAAAAATTTTGTACATGGATTGAGCAACTAAGATCCTAAGAATGTCATCGCAAGCAAGTATCCATTTACTTTTTCAAAATTTTTATATTCTAATTGTAAAAGAAACTTATATACGCCAGGGTAATAGTTTACTTTGAATTGAATATTAAAAATTTACTAAATGTGTTATTCATGTACACAATATATGTGAGATGATGATTTAAAAAACAATAAAATGTGTGCATATATAAATAAATATGAATAAATTTGATTTGGTGGAGTTATATAGAAGCTAAAGAGTTCCTTTGCTTGTAAAAATTGTATGTTATAAACTTCTTAGTGCAATATACATTTTTATCACATTAAATATATAAAAGATTATCAATAATCATATTTTTATCTAACTAGATAAGTCTGTCATGTAAAAATATTTTGTTTTGCATCATTTAAGTATTGTTATCACAAAATTTTATCTTCTAAATTTAATTTAGCGAAAGTCCAATGTTGATGATTGGATATTTTGAAGTAATAAAGTATACGGAATAGGTATTTAATAACATAATTGATTTACTTATTTAGTTTTAATTAATAACTTGTCATTGACTCGTATTAATTAAAGGCAAGTTGTCCATTGATTAGCTAACGTTTTTCTTAATGGTACATCTTAAAAAATGAAAATATATTGTAGTTAAGGAACTTATATATGTGAGGTTAATGAGGTTTATATTGAATTGAATATCATATAAAAAAATTGTCACTCAATGCATATTATTAGTGATGTTATGGAATTTTTTAAAATATTATTAATGTTTATAATTTTTTGGAAATTCGCCAAATTTTCTCATGAAATGAATCAAGAAACACTGTATCTGTTCATATAAAAAAGATTCATTATATTTATTAGCATTTGTTTTATTGTTTTAAGATTGTGGTTATATAAGAAAGAATTTTTTTAATTTTCCACATATGTTATAAAATTATGTGCTTTGGTAGTCTTATTTCAATTGGTTGAATCTACCACTCATGCACTCCTTGGAACTACATCACTTATATTTGTTTAAATATTTTGTTCTTAAATCGTTTTCTACATGGATTAATGATGTGAGATCAGAAGAATCAAATTGAAAGTAAGTATTCATTTAATTATTTGTAATTTTTACATTCTAATTATAAAACAAATCTGAGAGTTGAAATATGTTTTATTTTAAATAGGATATTGGAATTTTTTAAAAATATAAATATGTGTGCGTAAATACATACTTTATGTATTTATAAATTTTATCATTCTATAACCTTCTTACGTATAATCTTTTTGTTTTCTTTTTTTTTTTGTTTGATCAAATCTTATGTATAAGCTTAATTATAAGCTTTTTATGTAGATTACACTATTTTCAATCCACCAATTGCCCTTCATATTTCAATATCATAGGGGTGCAAGAATAGCCTTTGCATAGATATTATAGGGTTGTGTTAAAGAGTGAATTCGTTTGTATTTTTTCTGTTTTCTTTTTTGTATGAGAATGCACCATTTTTTTTTTTTTTAATTATCCATTAAAGTGGCTTTCAGGCCTTTGTCCAAAATGAGGCTTCCTCAATGTTAGTAGCCTACCTGGATATTTAAATATAAATTATTTAACAAATATTATGTTAAAAAAGCTTCACCTATGAGGTAATAAGCATAAATAATTATCAATGTAAAATTATATGTTAATAACAATATTCTTGTTATTTTTTAGATTGTTATATAAGAACACATTTGCATAACTGAAGTAACATATTATATTTTGATAATATAGGACCTCATAAAATAATTCATTATAGATCTTAGTGAAATAAAAAATTAAAAATAAGGCACTAAAAAGAGATAAGAGAACAATTCAATTAGTAAGGATGGGAAAAACTTAAAATTTATAAAGTGAATTTAATTGCTAGGGAACCAAATCTTAATGTGGCAACCTAGGGAATTTAGTGCCATTACTTGAATGGCAAATTCTAAATGAAAAAAAATACCCAAAAATTACGATGCACACTGCTATTACAACATAGAAACGAATCCATGATGACTTCCACTTCTCAAGCACACGGACCCTTCCTTGAAGATCTTTTGATATGCATTTCAACTTTGAATTCATTACCTTTTGTTCTTCATTCTCCATTAACAGCTCGGACACTCTTTTTGCAATGAGTGCATTTTTTTTCTTCAAATCTACATTTTTTTTGTTCACTGCTGAACCAAAAAATTTATTTTTATATGATAGTGGAGGGTTGACCCATTTAAAAAAATCACAATTGTCCAATGGAAACTTTACACACCCATAAAAATGACAACTGGTGTTGTTTTCAATAAATGCAAATCTCACCTTTGTTAACTCACCACATAAGCAAGTTGGACCCTCTACTTCAAATATTGAAGATGAATTGATGCTAGATGTTGAACTTCTCGCATTATCATAATCCATACTCATAGAATTTTTTGAGGGTTTGGAATGCATTTTTTTTTCAGAAAACTGAAAATTGTGCAACACAATGGGGAAAATAGGAAGAACATACTACCTACTACTTCAGAATGCAGAAGGTAATTTTGAGAAAAAAAATTTGTTGTGACTTTGTATAGATATGGATTTATATTGGCAATGAAAAAGAATTGTTTTCTTTCCTTTCGGTTTAAAGTCGTTGTATATTTCAAAACTAAAATTAATGTTTGTAAAATGAATTGAGTGTTTGCAAAGAAAAGCGTGTTGTCCAATATTCAACCATCCATCAATCACTACATGCATGTCTTATCATATGGAGTGTAAGAACAACTGTCCATAGGTTTTGAACTTGTATGGCAAGCACATTTGAATTTGACTTGAAAGATTTTTGGTGGTGGGTTGGAGGGAAACAAATTAATGTGTGTAGGTGTGTGATAGAGAGTGAGTTAGTGCATGTAAAATCAAGCAAATGTGTGTGTCTTTGTATATATTTGATTACATATGTCCACTGAATGTGTTATTATAATGTAAGGTTAATTAAATTTTCATAAATTTGTATTGCTACTTTCTATCTCAAAGTAATTTACAGAATTGACAAAAAATTACTTGTACCCACTAGAAAAGTGTAACACTTTTGCTTTTTGTCAAGGATATCCACAATATTTTAGTGGTGTTTAAATTGTTAGTTTAAGAAACTATTGACATATAATGAAATTTAAATTTAAACTTCAAAAGCTAATATATCTTGAATTTAATTGATGTTTTAATATTAAGTTGTTGATTTCAATCTAAACATTTGAGATGCTTCAAAATACTTGTTTGATATAATATTTGAAACTTGTTGCCTCTCTTACTATTTTTGTTTAACTAATGTTCAAATAATATTATGTAAATTAAAAAATAAATATTATATTTTAAATAAAAAATAAAATTTTATTTCGGGTACCCGTGAGTCATCCATTACCCATAGTCATGGGTAATAGGTCCACTATTTCATATCCAATAAAAAATGGATAGTTTTACTCACGGGCAATTTTACCCAATGCATTCTTACCCGCTCTTGAGTCACTCATGGGTATCCATTTACAAGGTTTAGACTAATTTTATAGGAAGTAAAAAAATGCATACAAATGTACTATTTTGTAGCCTTTTTCCAAATTTCTAGCTATTTAATGTTGCTCATAGATAAGGCTGCCTTTAGCTACCATGCATGGCTTCCAACTGTCATCACAAAATTGCATTTAAATTCCTATAAGAGATTCTTAGCCGAGCTTGTCTATGGCCAAACAATGCGTTGTCATCTTCTAAGTAAAAAGGGCTATTTGGCTTAACTTAAAAATTTTCTCCCTTTCTTTATTGCAAGAAGTACAAAATATTGTGTCTTACATGCCAAGGATATCCCATGTTAGGGCAGGTAATCTATTTCCAAGGCCAACAATCTAACTTTTAATGGTACCATATCTGTCACCAAGATGAGGAGTGAATAAGTTAAAAAAAAAAGTAAATACATACATATAAGAAATAATTAAAAGTAGGTGTTGTACGTGGTTGTTAGTAATTTAATTGCAGCATTGTTTATTTCATATTTTTGGGAGCTTATTTAAAACTCCTACCCTCTCAAATTGTTTCAACATCAAACTTTTATCCTTTCTTTCATTATACATATAGAGTGCTACAACATTTATCACTTCTTTTATTCATTATCCTAATTGTCCACTGGTAAGTTTTGAATGTTTGTTTCTTTCACTCTATCATTGTATAATAATGTTACAATTGTTTTTTCATTAATTCTCTCTATATGTATGACAAATCATAGTAATCAAGTTTTTGTATGGCATGGTGAAAAATATAGGTACTTTCATGGCGAACAATGACAACAACAAAGGGAAGGTAAAAGTAATATTGGATATTTCATCATCAGACTCTGAAGATGACATTGATTTAGAGTACAAAAGATTTTTGAAATGCTTGAAGGTGGTGGGAGACAAAGTAGTTTGTGAGGACAAGAAAAAGGGTATATATATAACATATGGAGAATATGAAAAATCTAATGAAGATGAGGATCAAGATGATGACACCAAAAGTGAAATAAGTTTTGATGAAGCTATAGTTGCATATCCACATAATTCGAAAGACCTAGAGGAGATTGTCCATAACATATCCACCACAAGCAGCTTCACTAAATCCACAGAGTAAGGCTTGAATTTGGATATAGTAGAGTTTATATGTCTAGTGTGTTATTGTGTATGAGATGTTGCTGTCCCCACAAAATTTTCCACTTACAAAGCCTTTTTAGGCTTCATCAGTCTGTATTTTTCATTTATTATAGTTCAACTTGGGTTTTGTAATATATGGATGCTTTATATATATTGAATGTACAATTTAATATATTCTAGTAGGTTATTATCAATAATAGATATTTTCTTTGCTTTTCTTCTATGATAGATAGCCAAAAATTGAAATCATTTAATGGCAAGAGCAATGGCCTCATTACATAATTGCATTGGCTTTGTTCTCATACATTTTCACTACAGTTTACCACCCCCCAAAAGTAATATTGATATGCTTAAAGTAATTGTTGAAATAATTAATTAAATTTAAGTAAAATTATTTGATTATTACTAAATAATTTATTTAACAAATAACGTATTAATTAAATAATGAGTTACAATAATTAAATAACTTATAGCTCATCGAATGTTTCCACCCAGTTGAGCGCTGTTCTACGATTGAGATGTGATTCGCGTCTTATAGCGGCCTAACGAAAGAGGCCTTTTCAGAAAGTGTCCTTCTTTCATTTAGATTTAGTAGAAGGAGCTTAAGCCGAGTTCCTCTCTCTTTTCTCTTCAATCCTAAGTTCTAAGCCTAGCTAGGTTTGAAGAAATTAATTTATTTAAACAACTTGTTATTTATATATTAATTATGTTCCAAATTTTGACGTATAATTAAATAACATTTAATTATTTAAGGAATAATTTAAGATGACATAATTGCATCAAATATAATATTATTTATTTTTTTAATTTGATTATACATTATTAAGTCTTATATATAGCCTTATTTATAATTATTTATTACGAATAAATAACTAAATTTTATTTATACATGAATCATAAGTAACAAGTAGTTAAATAATTATATTTTAATGAACAAACAGTAATAAGATTATTACATTATTAGCATTAAGGATTATGTCAACTGCATTAGATGATTCTTATTGTTGGTAATTATGAAAAATATTATGACAAATTTTAAGGAGAATTTAATAATTAGGATTCTAATAAAATCAAATTTTATTTTGATACTTTTTTCTTAAAAAGAAGTGCTAATCGAAATATAAAAGTAAAGATAAGATAAGATATGGTTTTATTTTATTTGCATGTTAAATACAAACTCATACTAAA
>JACGDI010004598.1:310046-327842 GCA_014898725.1 Jacaranda copaia
TTCTTTTTATTTTGGAAAAATATGAAAAATGATTTGAAAATGAGTTGTTTGTTTTTTTTATGTTTTGAGGAGAAACAAATTTTACTGTAGATGTCAAATTAGTTGCTTTTTTGTTGGGTTAGTAGAATGAAAGTGATTTTTTAATATATTATATGTATGTATTTGTAGAGTTGGATGACGTGTGTGTGAGAGCATATATATATTTGTGATAATTGAAATATGAGTGTAATTAATTTAATTGATTATTTGTTTTGAAATTTATATTGTTAAAAATTTAACATTAGTAAATGATGTATTATTTGGAATACAATATATATTAATAAATTTTAATTATTCATGATATCACAATTATATATTAATTATAAAAAAAGCTTATATCATAATTGTTAATATCGACTTATAAAAAAATGTAATTACTATATATTAGTTATAAACTTATTATTATTTATTAATTAAAATATAATTATTTAACTATTTATTACTTATAATTTATGTATAAATAAAACATATTTATTTATTTAAATAACTGACTTTTTAATAATTTATAGATAAAATTTAATAACGATTCATCAAATTAAAAAAATAAAGAATATTATGTTATATGAAATTGCATCATCTTAAATTATTTGTTACATAAATAAATGTAATATTTACTTATACATAAAATATGAAATATAATTAATATATAAATAAAAATTCATTTAAATAAATTAATTTAATTACTTTAACTCATTATTTAATTAATATATATTATTTAGTAAATAAATTATTTAGTAATAATCAAATAATTTTACTTAAATTTAATTAATTCTCTCTACAATTACTTTAATCATATCAATATTAATTTATTAAACTTACTAGATTATTAAATAAGTATCACCTATAATCAAATTTTTTATTATAATTTTAAATAAATGTGAAGATTAATATTTATTGAAGAATTTAATTAGTACATTAAATATTAAATATGACTAATAGATTATTTAATTAATAAGCAAATTTAATTAATTTAATATGTTATTCAATAAATAAATTATTTAGTAATAGCATAAATAATATCGAATTAAATTTAATTCATTTTTTCAACATTTAGTTTTATTAAATTTGTATACATAAGTTTTATATTTTTTTAACTAATAAAATTTTAATATTTTTATATATGTATATGTGTGTGTATATAATTATATATCTATGAATGAGTAAAGTGAAAAAGTGATAAATGAATGAATAATGTGAAAGGTAAAGTCAGAAAATGAAATGGTAGGTGTAATTTTTAGGGTGTAGGGCTTTTTGGGTAAATTGGGAGGGATTTTTGGGGTATAAAATTTGAGTTTTTGGGGGAGAAAATTTGAGAATATGCATCCATTTTGAAATTTTTTGGGGGCTTGGAAAATTTTTTGGAAAGATGTAAAAGAACATAGCCATTGTTTCCAAATATCTTAGTTTTTCCACCAATTTGTTTTACTCATGTGATGTTTGGAGTGAGAATTTCTCTCACTCTTTAAACATTCTCCTCTCCTCATTATTACACATAATATTTTTAAATTAAAATATTTATTATTATTTTCATAAGATAATTAGTTTGATGTGTATTTAAATATTTTAAATAAAAATATTTTCATAGTATGTAATTATATCTATACGTAATATTTTTGTTATATTTATAGAATTATTTTTGTAATAAATAAGTATGTACACACGTAATATTTATATATTTAAAAATAGATAGTTTGATAATGTAATTATCGGCACTTATATTTTAATATTTCTTAATGATAATTTCATAATATGTAGTTATATTTACACATAGTATTCTATTTTCTTACATGTATAGTTTAACATTTAGATAAAATTATCAAACGAATACATAATTTTATTTGCACAAAATGATTTATTATTGTCTCAACATTTATTTTCATAATATATAATTATATTTGATGACAAATATTTAATATATTTAGATAAATTTCTTTTCGTACTATATAATTATATTTACACATTATATTGTATTATTTAAATAAATTTATTTCATAATATATATCTGTACTTAGATGTTATATTTTACTATTGAAATAAAAAAACTTATTCTTTATATAACTACCTGCATGTATATTTTAATACTGAAATAAAATTATTTTAATTAGTTGAGACATTACATAAATTCATTGCTATATTTCAGTATGTACATTATAAGATGGCACAAAGGATATTTTATTAAATCTAGAATATTCAAATAAAAAATCTATATATAAATATTATATAAAAAGTATTACATATGCTTTCTTTTTACCTCATACCTCGTACCTCATAATCAATCACCACTTAACAAATTTCTCTCATAAAAAATCTAATAACCAAACATATCACAATTTTTTCTCACAAAAAATAATACAACTGATCACCATCTCATAACTTTCACCCGTCACATTAACTATAATAATTACAACTCTAATAAATACACTTTTTTCTCATGAACAATCACTTAATAAAAATTTTCCAATATCATAAATACAAAAATCTCACTGTTTTCTCGAAAAAATAGAAAATGATAAATCAAAACACAAACAATAACTGCCTAATATTTTCAAATTTACGTAAAGTCTATGCACACATGCTTGTCTTGTCCTTACTCTATAATTGATAGGTGCTAGACTAAATGCATGTCAGCCACCTATAAACTCTAACTCAATTTACAAGCCACCTAAAAACATTGTCATGGCCCTCCCCAACAAAATAAACACTAATTGTTTATCTTCGTATTTCCAATTCTTCCTATTTCCTCCACTCGAAATTCTCCAACTTACTTCTGACCGAGTAAGTATGAAATGAAATTCATAGGTCGCTCGCCATTGCTTGTAGCCTCAAACATTATCATTAAGTGTTATTCATTTTTTCCCCCCAATTTCCTTTTTAACAAAAATACATGCCCATGATGATAGTATACTTCTCAATGTGTCTTCTTTAAGTTTTTTCTTTCCTTTTTTTCTTTAATAAGTATGACTTGTTTCAATTAATTATTGAATAAGTTAAAATGGTAATTGAATTTTTTTTCCTTACATAATCATAATTATTAGCATTGTCATGGCAAATAATGACAACACCAGAAAGGCAAAAGAGATAATTTATATATCATCAAACTCCAAAAATGAGATTGATCCAGATTACAAAAGGTTTATAAAGTATCTAGAGGTTATAGAAAGGAAAATCATTTTTGAAGAAAAGGAGAGGGGTGTGTACGTAACCTATTCAAGTTCTGAAAAAGATGAAAAAGATGATGAAGACAATGGGGTTGTTGATGAACCTCCTACTACCTATCCATATGAGACAAAAGATGAAGATTAGAATGACCTTGTTGGAGCAATGATCAACAACTCACCCAATTCCATTGACTGTCTAGACATGCACCAGGCAAGTTCTGCAGATAAAAAGGCTTGAATTTGGAGAGGCAGTTGTTCTATATATATATGTCATGAGATTGACTATGCAATGTTGGTGTCAGTGAAAATTTTCCCTTTTGGGAACCTTGTGAGGTCCCTTTAGCTTGTATGTTTCTTCTTTCATGTTTCTTATTTTGTTTGTAGGTTTGTGGACTTCTTTTATATGTTGAATGTATGGGCTTAAAATATAATTTGCTATGTTATTGTCTACTATTTAATGTTCAATGTATTATAATCTACACTATTGATGTTCTTGTGACATAGCATTATACTAAATTTTTTAAAGTTCATATTTAGATTTTAAGGTACTGGCCATATTGGGTTAAATGTGTTGGTGCTTGACCTATCATACTACTATGAATCATACAAATATTACATCGATCTTGATTATATTTAAATATTAACTTCGTTTAGTTGATAATTAAATTAAAATCATATAGTCATATAATTAAAAAAATACCAATATTGAAACTAGTGTCACCTTGTTAATTAATTGGACTATGTTCTCCTACATTTTCCATAAATATTAAAGTAACTTACACAAAAAATTCAATATGAAAGCAAATTCCCAATTCACCAAAATAATTTCTACACCCTAAAAAACACACCTAACCCGCTCATTTTCTCGCCCAACCTATCACATTACTTATTCATTTATCGCTCTCTCACCTAACTCATTCGTGTTTATATATATATATATATACACATTTATATTTATATATATTTACAAATTTAATTAAACTAAATATCAAAAACTAAAAAAAATTAATTTCATAATATTTATGTTATTACTAAATAATTATAATAATAATTTAGTATTACCCAGGTGATATTTATTTAATAATCTATTAAGTTTAATAGTAGTTGATAGAATTAATTAAATTTTAGTATAATTATTTGATTATGACTCCCTTAAATTTTTTTTTATCAAACATTGTATAATTAATTAATGACTTAAAGTGATTAAATAAGTTATTAAATTAATTATATTAATTTATTTAATTAAATTTTATTTATATATCGATAATTCAATATTCTACAATTTATCTAGACATAAATAGAATTTAGTGAATTGCGAAATTAATATTATTTATACACCAACATTTAGTTTCTCATTATTACCCTAGCCTTTTATTTTTAAATCAAAAAAAAGCTTGAACCAAAACATTCCCAAACAAATGGCCAATTTACATATCAAAATAAAATTCGATAATAGTATCAACCTGGGTAAAACAAATGCACATGGAAAATTTAAGTACTCTCATTTGATTATATTATTAATACATTTGTAAGTAAAATTTAGTTTCATCATTAGGCAATAATATATCAATACATACAGGTTAACTAAATTGTGGGAGCTAAAATTTGTACAATGGTTAAAAAAGTCAAACAAATATTTTAAAGTTTACAAAATAATGAATTAATGGTGCTGCATTAATTGTAGACAAGATATGTTATTACTTCCCATCCAATCAACTTAAATTATTCACCCACTCTAATAACATTCTTCTTTCTACCAGGCTTCCACCTACAACATCTGTGTTTAGCTTCTTGGTCTGTCCGTACTCTTTTCTTCATCTTTCAGAACATAATAGGAAGATATGCTTTTTCATGACAGTTGAGTAGTTGAAGGGGTGCAATAGCAATTAATATCAACCTTCATCAAGAGCCTTACCTTCATATCTATACACTACACACAATGTAAGTTGGTAGGAGTGAAATAAATTAAATTCTTGCAATGCATTAAATTTCATACCATACATATATATATATATAGAAAAACACACACAAACATACACCTTGACTTGTAAACCATTAACCCCACAAGAAATGTATATATATACATACATCTCATTCAATGAACAGAAACGATTATGCATGCTCAATTTAATGTGTAAGATATCAAATGTGTATATATATACTCATTTTCATTTTTGGAAGTTGTACTTGTACTATGGTAAACCGAACTTATGCATGCTTTGGGTAGGAAAAGTAAAGTTGATTGCCACAATGACTTATGTTCAGTTACCCAGAAACCTAATATATGTTTTGTGAATATATTCCATTTTTTTATGTGCATCAACTTTTATCAGCCATGCCATTGATGTCTTTGCTTCACATTAAAAATTCTCTCCATAGCCATGACAATCTATAAAATGACGCCTTTGGCCAAACTCTCTGTCCCATACAATAGATTCTTAAAATCCTTTGACAATGAAATGCTGAAAATTGAATTTGTTGTATTCCTCACTTTAATCTATTTCATTTTACTAATACTTAATGCACTAAAATTTCACCTAATGCTCTCCATGTTATGTTACAGAGTGGGCACAATAGACAAAAGCATACTTAAAAGGAAGTTACATTTCAACAAACAAATGGCTAGGGAGACCAAGCACGTACCTTTACATGGCACATCATGGCTCGCCTTTTAGTAAGCACCAACAATTCTCCTTACAACTGAATAATATAGGTCATGGGTTGGGATATTTAAAATAAATCTAGTATGTCTACTTTTTTATTATGTAATAAATATACACTGACATATGATTTTCATTCATATCTATAGGAGAGACAAATGGAGCATAGAACATCATTAAGAAAAGTATTGGACATAAACAAGTTACTTTTGCCATCTCAAGTTAACTCCATCACAAAAATGGGGTTTGGTGTATTCACGAGGATACAAATTGATCAACTGGACTGCATACTTATCAAATGGCTTATTGAACATTATGACCCCACATCAAGCATGTTTACAATACATGGGAAGCACATGATCATAGATGATGAAGCAGTGCATTGTACTTTGGGAATTCCTAAAACTGCAAACAATCTTAGGATTGATTTTACTTTCACACACGAAGTTGAAAAATATGGGGCATTGTTCCAAGTAATGGGGGGAAGAATTGATTTAGGGGAGTTGGTAGAAAGGCTCAAAAGGAAACAAAGTGATGGAGTTGAATTCAAGGTCATGTACATGACCCTATTGTTTGGCATGGTACTATTCTTGGGTTGTAAACAAAATTTACTTGTTTACTACTTGAACCTCTTGGTTGACTTGCCCCATGTCAAGACTGTAAATTGGGCATGACTTGTTCGAGACCATATAGATGAGGCTGTTATGCAGTGGAAGAAAAAGCCACAACATATCTTGGGGGATGCATGCTCTTTTGGCAGGTATCACATAATTTCATATTATAATTTTATTTCAATTTAATTTTTCATCCAATATGTTGCACTTGTGACCTATGGACCATGTTTTTTTCTTGGCTCGTGTATCACCACGAGATACTATGTATCATATCAAAACTCCAACCAAGATCCCATTTATTGACTACTTGACACGTCACAGAATTGACATGTTAACAAGAGATATGCAAAACAAAGGTGACTATAGGAACCCAAAGGTAGCATAATACCACCATGCACTTTCTTTTTTTGCTATTTTTAGATGCTCCACTGAATTATTTACATGTGTAGATATCATGGTTTTTTATATTGATAGTTGTACCATACCAATTATATTGATTTATTTGAAAATAAATTGTCAGCATTGTAATTCATAAATAATACTAATGACAAATTGCAATCGTAATATTATGTTTTTCCTTAGGCATGCTACTTCGGTAAAGCCACATCTTCACAGGCAAATCCAACACTTTAGGCATCACAACAATTAAAGTTGAAAGGGAAAATGCCAAGTGATATAAAACAAAGGCAATGTAGCCAACCACCAGAGTCCTTCTGTAGTAAATTAGATGACATTTTCCTAAAGAGTGAGGGCAAGTTTGAAGTAATGCGAGTGAAATGCAATTTCGACCCTTCTAAAATCCAATAAGATATTTTTTTAGAATTGTGTGGCATGAAGGATGGTTCACAGGTGAACAAGTTTGAGACAACCACGCTTCATTCAGTTTTAGGGGAAGATCAAATGCGATCTCAAGTTATTAAATTGTGTGCACGATCCATTGCACTTGAACAAAAAAAATGTAAGTATGTTGCAAATCATCTAAGATCTTCAATCAAAGACAAGTAGCAGCAAACAACAAGAGCATGCAATGAACAAAGACTTGTATTTAGAAGTTACAAACATGACTTATAGATGGGAAGAATTCATGGTCAATGTTCCAAGGGAATTTAAATCCATCATACATGAAGCTAACTCTAATTTACTTAGAGAAATTCATGGGATAAATAAATTTGCACACTTAAGCACACCATTCATGCTAAATTCACAAAGCTCATTTCAATCACTAGATGACAGAGCAAAAGCTAATCCTTTTGCTACAGTTAAACCATGAGGGTTATCATTTGATGAAGATCTTGAGGCTAATGGTTCATCCCCTAAAAAGGCCATTAACCTTAGCAGTGGATCAAGACCAACAGATAATCATGTGAACCATGCATCAAGTAAATTCAACCTTATGGCGGACAAAGATGAAATAGCTAAATTTTTCTTTGACGGTGAGCAAGACTTGAGGTATGTTTTTTCTAATTACCATGTTGTTAATATCAATTAATGCATTGATAAATTGAGCTACTATCATAGTTGGATTTTCATATTTAAATATATATGGCTTTCGTGTCAGATCATGGAATGTGCAAGACTCCTTGGTTTTCTTACTCCAAACCTACATCTTGATAGTGACATCGCTGCAAAATTTTAGCTAACGCACCAAAATATTGGACTTTAATCATTATTAACGCTGGGCCTCAAATGTGCATTCTATGGAAGATCATGCTTCAAAGATTACAGTTGATTATCATATATGCAAGCTATCAGTATAATGCTGGCCACCAAAATTCATGATCTACTAAAGCCTCGCCATGATGAATTACATACAATGTATGGCTAGCATATATATTCTATTGCTATTGTATCTAATGAAGCTACACCTATCCATTCTTATTAGTCACCTCTTTCAACAATATATTTAGTTCTGTCTTGTGAAGCCATATTCGAGTGAATTCTACAGATCGCAACCTCAAAAAAACCATGTTGTCATAATAGTTGTAGCCTCTACCTAGATGTAACACTCAAATTGGCCAATACTTATGCATAGTGCTGCACCTACAAATTTAAATTCAACTATATAAGATGCAACTTATCCTTTTACATTGTAATAGAAGTTTGGACATTGGAGTATATTATTACCTCCAAAGTGCTAAATTAAATCTTTACTATCCACAAGAATAATGAACACACTACACATTCAATTTTATTAATTTACCATCATATCTTGTTTACTTAATTACCCAAATTTATTGTTGTAGTGACATTGTCATCGACTTTGGAATGTGGCATCTTTCAAGGTCAAATGTAATGTGTTTAAAGCCATATACAAAGCTCAATGGCAGTGAGAGTCATTAATAACTATATATCCTACTCAAAGTGGTACGTATATCTTCTTATGATATTCAAACTTAACATTCTTAATGTGGAACAGCTTATCAATTGCTTCACTTTTTTATGCACATTGGAGCATTGAGTGAAATACTTGAATTCACCAAGTTGGTATTTCCAATGATGTTCTTGGTGAGTCATTAAGGTACCATAAAGCAATTATTCTTAATCTCATTTTACTTATATAAATGTTTTAGTGATTACTAAAATTTTATCCTGCAAATGGCTCTACGAGAAATGCATTGTGATGAAAAATTAATCAAAACATTCTTAGAAAGGCCTGCAACTTTGCCAACAATCTAGAGTACTGTCAATGAGTTTACATTCTTGTTATTGATCTGCATGATCCTTGGTTTCTTTGTAAGGTAGATTTTCCAATTTAGATTGTACAAATATGTGATTCAGCTTATGACGATGACTTTAAGTCCTATAGGGAAGCCATCGTTGGTAGATTGCTAAAAAAATTCTTTCTACCTTACCTATGGCCTTTTGTTTATCTCTATTTAAATATATTATGGAAATAATTCTTGCCAATTATAGATCCAACATTTTGATTGATTGTTCCTTTTGTGGAAACCTCACGACCGTGAGCACTCAATCAGCTCTACTTTCACATGAGTACCCTCAATGGGTTCCATCGCAAACAAAACTGTAAGCGGATCTCATTACGATTTAGATAACAAAACATTTTCTTCGACCAATTTTTAGAAAGGCAAAAAAATAAATTGAATACATCAAATTTCTTAGGTGGGATTGTGGTTCGTATGTTTGCATGATTATGAAATACGACGTTGAGGCTGCCTTTAGATTGACACAAGTAACAAGTTAATTACTAATTATTTTTAGTATTATTCTACATTGTTTTCTCGTTTTTATTTTATTGGCTTCAGGAATCTTCAATTTTTGCAAGAAAAAAGTTGGCTATTGGAATGTATAAGTCGAAGAAAAATAAAATTGCATGGGGCTAAGCTACTACATTTTCCATCATTATTCATCCTCATTAATGGAACCACTTTTTTTGTCAAAATCTTACATACATTGAAGAATTGATTTTGGCCATATCTGCTAAGAGCAATGTCCATTGCATGTCTAAGTTTTTGTTATCATGTTATAGCTCTAATTTTTGGGCTTCCCAACTTTGAAGATCTTCTCCTAAAAGTGATGCAGAAATTTACCAATGATCACTACTATATTCTATTGTACACATTTTCCGACAAAATATGAAATTTTGTTCATTTGTAACGTACATCTACATTAATGGCATTCTAATCTTATAAAACTCCATGAGGCATGATTTCATCAAATTGCCTAATGATAAATGTTACTCCAATTTGTTACGTTGAATTTTTATTCATAAAAAGAGGAAGCGATTCCAATAGGGATACAAAAATTAAATTAAGCACAAACATGTAATGCACAATGATTGGGGGATGCCAAACAACCAAAATTGCATTATGTGTGTTAATGATTTAATTCAAACTTACCAAATAAC
This sequence comes from Jacaranda copaia, assembly GCA_014898725.1. Lineage (NCBI taxonomy): Eukaryota > Viridiplantae > Streptophyta > Magnoliopsida > Lamiales > Bignoniaceae > Jacaranda > Jacaranda copaia. Next base: position 320,383 of record JACGDI010004598.1, read on the forward strand.
ATATATAAAATACCCTTTTTATTTCATTTTCCCGCATCTACAACTATTTTCCCACAACCATTCAAATATATACATAAAAATATATACATAAATTTTCAATAATTATCAACTTTATAGAAGAACAAAGAATGAAATATAATATTCAAAAATTACTATATATTCACACTTTATGTCGCAAGTGATTTGCAAATAAGAATGATCTATGATCATAATATTATTCCAAAATGCCTCCACACTTGTAATAATAATTATTTGAGAATTAAATATACCTGAATACTTCATTTGATAGTTATCAAAATATTTCATATCAAGAAGTTACAACTAACTGAAGCCAATCTCAAAGACTTCAATAGAAATGGATACATATATTGTGTGTCAATTAAATACTCCCAAATCATTTATACAATAATTCTTACAATTTATTTATTCAAATAACTTAATTGAATAGAATAATTGGGTATAATATTACAAAAAAATTTACTCAACTTTACATTAGATTAGACAATATTTTAAAAATTAATTGACACAATGTATTTCGCAAAATATATATAATTAGTCATCTTTTAGCCCATTGGTGATCACCTTCTTACAATTCATTCGAAGCCACAACAAATTATTAAATGTAACCATTGCCTTGATATTCTAGTGAAGTAACTCAAACCATATCATGGGCAGAAATAATGTTTGGGCTACAACTTTACACCTTTGTAGTTTTTTTCATTAAAACAAAATACTTGTGGACCATGACTATATATTAAATGATACCACTGACTAGATATTCCAATAGGTAATTCAATCCATGTCATGTGGAAAAACTATATATAATTAGACATCTTTTAGCTCATTGGCCACCACCTTCTTACAATTCACTTTTAGCCACGACTCATTGTTAAATGATGTCATTGACATAGTCTTCCAATGAGGTAATTCAAACCATATCATGGGGAGAAAATATGTTTGGGAGACATCCTTACACTTCTGCACTTTTTTCCATTAAAAAAATTAAAATTCTATAGCTTTTTTCGTACTCGTGGACATGAGTATGTATTAAATGACGCCACTAACTCAAATTAAAAAAATATGTTTGACCATAGCTTGCCACTTCTGTAGGGTCTTTCAATAAAAAAATACTTTTACAGTTTTTCCCACCTTTTCTATAGGTTTGTCCAGAAGGACATTTTAGTCTTTGCACAAATTATTACTTTAATGTACCTTCATACTCTAGCCACATGGCTTCATTTCACTGGTTACTATTATTCCATAAGAATAGGGGTGTTGAACCAGAGACAACCCCGTTTTACTATTGAAGTGTTCCTAGAGTTGGTGGATGGAGAACAATAAAGAGATAAAAGTGAACAAATCATGTAGTAATATACCCTATCATAAATGCAAAGTTTAGTTGAGCAAATCCAATCCCCAGAATTCTAATTTAGACCTTCATTTATTTGGTACAACATACAAATGTAGTTGAATTGAGTGGCACTCTAACACTAATTCAGTCATATGCACTATGTGGACAAATTTACTAGGTATTTAACATGAGAGAACAAAAGCTTGATACACAAATCTATTTAATTCTTACCTGAAACTATCTTTCCCACGTGATCCACTAAAGAAGTTGCTCTCTACTAGAATAGACTCCTATCCATTAATTATTATTGCAATTAGTTAACTTAAGTAGCATCCATAATTGCATGTAAGAGAGGTCATCCACTCAAGTTCTACAAAGTCTTAGGTTCGGAGATATGAGGATAAAAGGAAACATAGCTCTTCCATGAAAGACATGTAGAAAGTAGGTCAAGGTTCCAATAGTGACGTTATTTTAATTCTTAGTTGGCCTTAGGATATGATGGTTAATGATGTGTAGACATTGCATGGTGATGATTATGATGTCCTAAAACCCATTGAAAAGAACCCACAGAAGTCGAAATAATTACTTCTACTTTAAATTTCATCACATACTATAGTTTTGTGGCTTCCATTTATAAGTTTTTCCTATTATTTGAACTTCTTGCCTAAAAGAAAATCATAAAAGGAAATGAAATTACCTCAAAATACTTATATGACATGAGTGTCATTCTATAAGCATAAGGAATCTTCTCATTATCATCCTTATTCTTATCTATCCTTGTATTACCAATATTGATGTATCCTTGATTTATTTTCTCAATATTGCTATCTCATTGACCTATCCACAGGAAGAAAATGACAGTAAATACAATGAAAGATTAAAATAAAATTCTTAGATTATTTACTTAGAGTAACATTTGTGGCTTGAGCCCAAATTCATTACCTGGAATATCAATACTCACTTCAACTTAATCATGACGAGGGAAAAAAAAAAGAAAAAAAGTTTTTATCACAAATTTATTGGTTTAAACTCAACCAACCTTTTGCAATTTCCAAAGCTATCATAGGTACAATTTTTGCCTCCATAGGAATCACCAACAACATATATGGGGTGTTCGATGAATTTTGGGTTATTCAACAACTACTGCATTTTTTAATATGGCATTAGTTTTTATAATAGCTTTGATTTTCAGATAATTAACATAAATTACTAATGTGTATGTATCTCCAGCCTGAGCTAAAGTATTCATGAAGACTGTAGTTGAAAATCTATTTAGGCTGAGCTTACCCCCAATGGACAAAGTCGAGCTGAACTCACCAAAAAGTAGCCGAGAAGAGATTGAGATGGTCGAGCCCCCCTCAAAAGATGGCCGAGCTAAACTCAGAAAAAAGTAGCCGAGATGAGATTAAGATGGATGAGTTGCCTCCAGAAGATAGTCGAGCTAAGTTCAAACTTGTTATGTTTTAGCTACTTAATGCGCAACCGAAAGATGAGAGACATGGGCTACATGTGGTGACATATTATTAACTCTGATGTATGAGAACAGTTAGTGGCTTAATGGGTGGTTATCATCCCAATTAGTGGGATTCTTAGTCATATAAAAGGTTTTGTATGAAATTGTAAAATAGATAACTCATAAGGAAGATATACCATATTCCTATTTCCGTCTTTTCTTAATTGGTGCTTTGAAAAATTAATTTTGGCATCAATTTGGCATCGTCTATGGGAAATTGATTAGGAGTATAGACGTGAGAATAAGAATAAGGGACTGTTGTACAAGAGGGGGTTTTCCTCAACCATTGCTATACTGTTTATCCCCTTAGGAAGGGGAATACATCTTGTGAGAAATTCATAGAGGGTGCTGTGGGAATCATTTAGGAGGGATTGCACTAGCCTCCAAGACTATTTGAGCTAGGTATTTCTAGCCCTCTTTCTGAGTTGATATAGGAGAGTTAGTAAAGAAATATGACAGGTGTCAGAGGCATGCCCAGATTAGTCGTGTACTAACTAAACCCATACATGGAATGAGTGTCCCATGTCCCTTTGCTAAATGGGGGATGGATATTGTGGGGTCTTTCCCCATGGCAGCTGGGCAGAGAAAGTTCCTATTGGTTGCAGTGGATTATTTTAGTAAGTGGGTAGAAGCAGAGCCCTTAGCTAAAATAAGTGAGAATGAAGTGCTCAAATTTCTATTGAAGAACATAGCATGTAGATATGGCATCACCAAGGAGTTGATCTCGGATAAGGCAATTCTAAGGGGCTAAGATGTAAGGAAATGAAAATTTCCCAACACTTCAATGTTGTAGCCCATTCCCAAATCAATAGGTAAACAGAGGTCATCAATCATGATCTTTAAAGGAATCTTAAGAAAAGGTTGAACTAGACTGGGGGTGGTTGGGTGGATGAATTTCCTAGCATATTATGGGCCCACAGGACTATGCATAAAGTGTCAACCGGGGAAACACCCTTAAGTATGGTCTATGGTGTAGATGCATTGATTCCAGTCGAGGTGGACTTAGAATCACATTGGGTGCTGGTGTATAATCCCAAGGAGAATGTGAAGTTGCTCAAGGATTCTCTGGATATGATTGAAGAAAAGAGGGAGAACGCTTGTCTTAGATTGGCTAAATATAGACAGAGGATCTAAACCACATTCAACAAGAGGGTCAAGCCGCATAGTTTTTAGGTGGGGATTGGATCTTAAGATGAGCAAATGCACTAGGAAATGTCAAAAAGCTAGAGCCCAAATAGGAAAGACCCTACAGGGTGATCAAAGTGCTGAATGGGGGAGTGTATGAGTTGAAAACAGTAGAAAGAAAGAAATTAGCTCGCCCTTGGAACATACAGAACTTGCGGTGTTTTTACATGTAATTTCTTTTTAGAATCTACTTTGCTATTCCTACTTTACATTAGCTTTATTTCATAAAAGTTACACTAAGTCATTTTCTATTTCTTGTAAGCTCAAGTTAGGCAGGGTCAGCCTTTACCTTCTGTTAAGTCTTGAAATTCAGTCATGCTTGTTCCTTTAAATCTCACTGATCTAAACACAATGGACAAATGTCCAACTAAAGATGGTGAATGCCAAACAAAAATAAGCTTGGCTGATCTAAACCTAATGGATGAATGTCTCACTGAAGATGGTGAATGTAAACAAAAATTAGCTTGGCTGATCTAAACCTAATGGTCAAATGTCCAACTAAAGATAGCGAATGCTAAATTAAAATCAACTTAGTTGATTTAAACATAATGAATGAATGTCCAACTGAAGATGATGAATGCCAAACAAAAATTAGCTCAGCTAATCTAAATAAAATGGATTAATGTCGAACTAAAGATGGTGAATGCCCAACTAAAATCAGCTCAGCTGATCTAAACATAAGGGATGAATGTCCAACAGAGGATGGCGAAAGTAAAATAAAAATCTACGTGGATCATCTATGCCGCTTGCAAGAAGTTAGAGGCAGTACCAATTCAGTAAGCTAAGAGTCTTGTTACATTTAATCAACCTTGCATAAGTAATCAACACTTCAAAAGTAATGATTTCTTTCATTCAATAATTTAACCATTGCTTGTTACAAATAAAAAAAAGAAGAGGAAGAAGAAGAAAGATCACTCTAACAGGCGGGTAAATCAATTTATAAAGGGGATTTTCAACTACTAGGGCCAGCCAACTCAAGGGGAGATGCAGCAACTAGAGTGACAACCTAGTTTAAGGTCTCAGCCCCAGGTAATATCTCGGCCCCTCCTAAGACCTCGATCTTCGATCCCAGCTCGACCATAAATCAAGGCTCAATGGGATCACCTTCGCCTTTGATAGCAGGATCATCTTCGTTCTTTGAATTTGATAGGAGAGATTTCAACCTATACATGCGGTCCACATTTTCATCAAGTTGACCCATGCACAGCACGCTTTTGGCCTTCAACTGGTCCGCACAAATATTGATGCCATGATGGTAATATTTTAAAGCTTTCTTCACAAGTATCTGCTTGAATTCATTACTTTTTAGATACTCGGCTAGATGCGATCTCCAACTGACCTCCAAAAATTCTTACCCCTTTTCGATAAACTGGAACACCTCAAAAAAGATATCTTACCTCTCACGACGGCCCTCATCTCCAGCCTTTTCCAAGGCCTCATCCTACTGAGATATCAACTTGGATATCTTCAACTCAAACTTGGAGAGATTACCGGCCATCTTGTCATACTTGGCTCACAGAGTAGAAAGTTGTTGCCTTAGGTTTGTAAACTGGCTCATCTCAACATAAAGCTTATCCAACTTGGCCTTTAGCCTCTGGTTATTCAACTTCAGTTGTTGGTGCTCCCTTTCCCATCACGCAAGAACGCTACTCACAAGGATTCTTGTCTAGAACAAAGAAGAAAAAAAAAATAATAAGAAAGGTGGTGAAAATAAAAGTTGAGCTTAGGAAAGTGTATACCTTAGAAAGGTAGGAAGCGAATTGATTACAAAGGCTGTTGAAGGGCATGTTGTCGGCAAGCTACTGATCTGAGGTAGTAGAGATCCCCCACAAAAAGTCTTGGCCTAAGGTATGAATGGAGTTTGTTAGGACTGAGCTACTTGCCATGAGGTAGGTAATAGGTCGGTTGTGACATAAAGTTAGGGAACTTGGCTCATATGGTATGTTCTCCTCGGTTGAAATTGGGTTAATCGGTTCAACATGGATAGGTCTCTTAGGTGCTAGAGTTGCAAGGAGAGGAATCTGATGTTACCGTATAGGAGGAGCCTTGTGGGAGGAGCTAGCTTTGCTGGATTGCTTTGGAAGGCAGTTGTTCTTCTGTCTACCTGGCTGGCTAGCCATTGCGGCCAACAAAAATGCTTTGGTGGAAATCCTCTGAAAAAAAAATGAGGGAGAAAATAGGTCAGATACAAGATTGCTCGTGCAACGTTCGGGGAGTTCCTCAGCTTTAGGACTTAAGGCAAAGTAGTACAAGAAGCCTAGTGTTCCCAAATAGGATAACTATAATTGGCAACTATTTAGTTTGTCTAATAAGAATTGCCAACCTGATGGGAACGTCCTACTTTTGCTCGAGCTCTCTGAAGGTATATGTTCTATCTATCTCTCAAAGAAGACCCATGGCTCGAGCGAGGTTATGTATACATAATACTCCTTTCAATGCTTTGCCAAGATGGGCTATTTAGACAGAAAGTTTTCATCTTTTAGAGATATCAAATAAAACAGCTCAAAACCTAAGGATTTGGGGTAAAAAAGAGAATGAAAGAGGCCGATCATAGGTTTTACTTGCAAATGTCTATATTGGATAAGGAAGCCGGTTATCAACCTGAATAAATTAGGGGTAAACTAATTAAGCGGAATACCCAAGCCTCTAAATACTAACTTAAAAAGCTCAGGCAAAGGGAAATGCAACCCATATCATAGTTGTTCTACATAAAAGCACAAAAATCCTAAAGAAGGGTGATGTGGCCAATCTGAAAACTTAGGCACTACTATGTGATATTCATCTGGGATTCCCATGATCTCTCTCAACCTATGACCCTTATGCTTACTCATTCTAGAGAAGCATGTCTCATAGAAAGGCAACTCCGCTTAAGTCATTCCCTGCTCATTTTTCCTAATCATCTCCAACAAGATGCTAAGGATTAAGTCATCCAAATCGTTATCCCCGACTAACTCAATGGACATTTTGGGTTTAAAAGTTCTAACGAAATAAAAGTGAAATTGCAAGGCGAGAAATTAGAAAAAATCTAGACTCATTTTCTAGAGGCACGGAGAAAAGTGAGCGGAGTTTTCTTCAACTCGCAATGGTGACCGTTGTGCAGACGGTGGAGTGTTACCAAAGTGAGCAGAGGAAATTACGAGAAGAGAAAATTAGAGAGTAATTGCAGAAAATGGGGAAGAAAAGAAAATAATGAACAGGCCGACGGCCTTTATAGGAGGCAAAAAGGGCTTTTGAACTCCTACCTAAGTTCAAACCCCGCCGTACAAGTGTTTCTGGGGATATGCGAGATAGGATGGTTCAATTAATGCTGAGACTAGCAGACCTGGGGAAGGATAGAGCAATAATGGGATTTGGGAAGGGGCAAAATCATTACAAATTTTTCTATAAGCCCATTTTAGGTGCCATTCATCT
>JACGDI010004598.1:335310-364526 GCA_014898725.1 Jacaranda copaia
TAGTTCCTTCTATTAATTAAAATATGTATTTGTTATAGGTTCATAGATTTATGTGTTTGGATATTTGTAAATAAATATGTAAATAATTATCATCGAATATGGATATAAAAAATAATTCAAATATGGATAAATTTAATAAAATATGAATAAAACTGAACAATTATAATTGAATATGGTTATATCCGAATTCAACTGATATTCAACAAATATGAATTCGGATATTATTTTTTAATATCCATATTCATATCCAAATATTCAAAAAATTAAACGAATATGATTATGAAAACAGTGTATCTCATCCGTTTAATATCTGTTTACTTATGTGATGGTTGTTTGTTTATGTTTTGGATAGTAGGTAGAGAATGAATTAAGAAAAAATTATTTATTTATTTGTGTTTTGGGAGGGATAAAATGTCACATCAATTACTTTTATGTTGGATTGGTAGAGTGAAATTAATATTTTAAAATTATTTATATATGTGTATATATATTGATTAGGCAGGGAAGACAAAAAATAATAGAGTTAAATATTGGGGATTGAATAAAAAATTAATTTGGAGGGTATTTTGAGCCTTTTTGAGTGTATTTTGAATAATAGGATTGGAGAATGTGATGGGTTGTTTGTTTGTGCTTTGAAAATTGAAAAATATTTTGGCAAATCTCAAACAAACAAGCCCATAGCACCTCAAATAGCATTTACCTTCTCCAACCCAAGATTTTACTTTTTATATTGTTTTGCTGTACAAAAATATTATTTTAATATATTTGGAATATTCTATTTTACTTTTTTGTATTTATATTTTTATCAATTAATTTCAATTTTTTAAAAAATATTTATAAAAAAGAAAAAAATTAATATTTGCAAAACGAAATATTTTATTAAGCAACTTATCAGAAGGTACGTACTTCAAGCCTAAAGAAGAAGGAATAATAAAAATAAATTTATGAACTGGTACAATTTAGTTATCATGGTTTAATGATATAAATCTTGCTTATAGAAAATTTCCACAATAACCAATAAGTCAAAAAGTATAATTTTACACTTAAAATTTTTGAAATATATGAAACAATTTTTTTTGATATATATGAAATAAAAACATATAAAATATTTAATTTTTATTGGAAATATATAAAAATTAAAATTTACTTATAAATTAATACAGAAATTAATATAATTTTTGCAATTCTTTATATTATTTAAAGTCAATTAAATAAAACAAAAAAATAAAGAAAATAATAAAATGAAAAATAGAACCTTTGGGTTCTATATTTAGAACTTTGGCCAAATATTCTATATCTAGATATAGCATTTGGGTTGGAGCAACCCAAATGCTATTTGGGGTGCTGTTTTGACAAATAGCATCCCAAATGTAGCTTCATTGGAGATATTCTTATATATACTAGCAAATTTACACATTCAATGCATGTGCTGAACTTCTACAGTAATTTTTATATGATAATAATATTTATTTGTTTTTTATATAATGTAATTTTATCTTAATAATTTTAATATATTTATTTATTTTTTCACAAAAAAATGAAAAGAGATATTGTAAAATAATAATTGAAGGCATAAAATATATGAGTTATAAATGGTAATCATTGTATAACTTCTAGTTATTTGAAATAGAGAAAAAGAAAAAGAAAAAGAAGTAGGGACATTTTAGATAAATCATAAAAAACACACCAAAAACAAGTCGGGCGTTTTATTAATAACTAGCAATTTCGACACATTCAATATATGCGTTAAAATTTTTATAGCATAAAATAAATAAATGTACTTTTTTTCTATGTGATATTAATATTTTTATATTTTTACACAAATTTTTAACATTATGATAAAACTATAATTGTGGATTATAAAATAGTGGATTATAGATGGTAATTATTACATAAATTATAATTATGAGGATTTAGAAAAAAATAAAAAAAAGAATGAAGGACACTTTAGGCACATCACTAAAAAACACACCAAAAAAGGGATGAGTGCTTTATTAATAGTATATATTTTGATACTATATCAGCACCTGCACATACATGAAAATCAATGTAATGCCTAAGAATTTCGTATCATATTTAATTGATTACTTTATTGTACTATTGTATGAAATTTATTTTACTATTATGAAATCTATAGAAAATTTTGCTCTTCTTTATCAATTTATAATATTACTAGGAGTATGAGTGATTAGTTGTAGGACTTATTATTCTTATGGAATTAAAATTATAATAGGATTATCTGAATCCTAGGAAGAAATTAATTAGAGTTTTGATTGAATTAAACCACTTTCCCACATAAATATAGTTCCAAAAATCAAAACCCTAATTATGTTAGAGAAAAAGAAGAAGAAGAAAGAAAGAAAAGAAAATTGGAGAAAGAAAGAAGACAATGGGGGGTTTGTGGCAGGAGAAAAGGGAAGAAAATCAAGGCGCTTCATGTTATTTGGATTGCTGTAATTAAACTAGAAGAAAAGGGAAGAGAGAAGAAGAAAAATAGAAGAGAGGCAAGCCAATTGGCGATGGACGAACTGCATTAAATTATATGAGGTATGCCTTTGCTAATTTGTAGAATTGATTGATGGCAACCTTGGTTTATTTATTAGTGGCTGATTTAATATATACATATAGGAGAAATTGGAATGGTCACAATAATATATATCCTATGTACATTAATTAATTAGTATATCAAGGAAATAATTTAAACAATATTTTATGATTTTGTTGAATGGATTATGGAAGGACTTTGTGTACTACTTGAATTATGTGCCGGGCAGCATAGTTGCCAATTTAAGATTAAAAAGGCATTAATTCAAAGGGGCTAGTGTAATGTGCAATAGATTTTAGAATCACAAGAATTGTAACTTATGTTGGATTTTGATTTCAGATTTTAGGAGTAAAAGTTCTATTAGTTCATGGGTCAAATTTTGTTTTATTTCAGAATATTTTTGAATAAACTTTAATTTGTTTACAACATTGTGCGAAAATTTAAGATCTTAACTATCATTATTGAATTTTATAAAAATTTGAAAATTTACTTTGTCAGACTAAGTGGCGAGTCTGTGTGGGTTTAACTTAGAATTTTTTTTTACCTATCTAAATGATAGTATTCTATATTGACAAATTTTTCTAAGAAACTTTGATGTGTTATTAACATTACTAAAACTTTTCACGAACTCAGGCCTTTTGGTTTTTTTTCTAAAATTCATTGATTTTAACTGCCTAAGGACATGCTGAGTTTGCACTGTTTTAACTTGAGAGATTTATTACCATGACAGTTGCAGTGCTTTGATTTTTTTTTTTTTAAAAAAAATAAAATTGTACAATAACTTGAAATTATTTAGAAAAATAAAAAATAAAATAATAGAATTTAGAACCTTATATTATTTATTATTTAGTTATTGAAAGTTATAAATATGTACTACTGTGAAATTATAGTCTCAAGCTTATGAATACTTCTAATGAGGGCAACAAGTATGGTTTCCATTAAGGTTTGTTACATTAAGTTTAGGAAGAGTTACTCATGTATTTTGGTTGTTCTAGGTATAAAAGTGTTGTATGAGTATTCTAGAATGAAAATAAAAGTTTCAGCCATTTGTTAATGTGTTCATTAGAAGAAATTGGTTTAATTGCTATCACTACTTAACAAGTTATTCAAGCTAGCCCTAGGAGACTACTAACCAGATGAATGTAGAGCATGTAAGTGCCTAAACCTATAAATACTATATAATATTACATTTTAAAGTCTAAAATGGTATATGTTGTAGTATAATTTGCTCGCATCTTATTTTCAATTTATACTACACTAAAATTATATTCCAATGTGCACAAAAATTATCTTATTTTGTTTCATGATACAAGAAAATATGTTCTTTTCAACCTTCATTATTGTTTAATTATATTTTGGACTAGCAGTTAAATATGATAATCAACAATGATGACTGAATTTACTATTACTGCTAGTGATACTGTTACTGTTAGTTAGATCCAACTTGATTTGGGTGTGCGAGGGATTTCATTGAGCAACAACGGGCTTGCTAGTTGAACCCCAAGTCCTCATGGTCTAATCCCCCAGCGCACAATAGAAGCCATTTGTGGTTGAGGTGAGTCATAGGATTTCCTGAAAACCTAGGCTTAGGCACTATTTTGGTAAGGTCACACCTTGCCCGAAATGATAAGGTACTATTAGGTGGGAGTCATAAAATTGACTAGCTACAACAAACACTGCGGTCATGGCATTTAAATTATTAGTCTATAAAAATATTTGCTAAATTCTTGTTTCGTTAATGCTTGGCCATTTATTGCTTTCCACTTATATTCTTCTTGAATGTTTTCATTGAACTAATCATGGTAAATTCATGAACTCATGTTGCACACACTTGGCATTCATTGAGTCTTTTACTCACATTCCTATATTTTAAACTCCCTTATGGTAGATTTAGATCCTAGTCTTGATGAAGATACTAAACCAATTTTTTATGAGAATCAGAGTTGCAAGTCTTTTGATGATGAATTGGCAGTATGCTAGTATGTTATTGCCATATTGATGGATTAGTTCTTTTCTTTTTCTTTTTTGTTTAATGAACTTACTAGTAGAAGATATAGGACTAAGCATTTTGAGTTTTTCCATGTTTGAATTTATTTGGGCTACTGAGAATGTTTGAAGTTTTATTTAAGGTTGCAATTTTGATTGGCTACTCATTTTTTTGGGATTGAGTTTCATGCCTCGAAACTAGACTGCATGATCTGATTTTTGGGGCGTGATAATTAAAGTAGAAAATATTTATGTAGAGTGTTTGTAAAATTACTCTTGATACAAGATATCCAAGAATCATTATGATATTTAATATAAAAAAATGATACATGGATGAGAAACGCAATACAGATCTAAATAATTCTAAGAGCTCATTTGCTTGGTGTGTTTAGATTAGATATGATACGTATGACTATGATAAATAATAGGTTATTGTGTATCATATCTAATATCTGTTTGCATATTTTAAATAACTTGATATCCAACTTTAATTGTTTGCTTGGCATCATTATCCCATTTGATAAATTATAATTTATTTCTAATATAAGTTGGAAAATATATCATACCTTATGACCTTGATACACATGCTAAGTTTGACCTTAAATGCATGCTAGGACTTAACTGTATTAAGGGATTTTAAAAATGAACCAAATATTGAAATTGAGTTAGATTATATATCTATCATGCAATATCAAAGTAAGCAAACAAGCTCTAAGGAATTATAGAAAGCATCGGATGCATTCTTATCTCATTGAGAAGTTGTATGTTGTCCTATCAAATATGTACTTAAATGAATAGTGAATTATTGAATGAGAATATGATAATACCATAAACTAAAATGTTGAAGACATTATGTACAAGCGTCTATAGTGGATACAAAGAGAGCCATCTTTTAATTACTGTAAAATATTCTTTAGGCTTGTACTCTAGAGCTGTATGACCTGCACCCTACAAAAACACGTACACCAAAATAATTTTTTTCATCCTTATTTACTTCATAAAATTGGGGGTTGGACAAGTGAAGATTGGGGATTGGACAAGTGAAACTTTTACTTGCCTTCACCGTAGCAAAAGTGAGAGAGGCTTGATCATGCTTGTATTTCTTTGTGTATCTACAAAGAATAAATTGTGGTTCAATTTGACATAAACTATCATTCTTAGCATCTTTTGGGCCATGTTTAGAATTGAAAACTGACCTAGTAATTTGGTCATCAACAAACCAAGGCCTCCACCTCTCTTCAATGGTGAGATTGAGCTTGCGTATCCATTTTAAAGTGCTCATGTAAGGCATCATCATGTCATGATCACCATTAATAGAAAGATATATAATTCAAAAACATTCTCAGAAACTATGAAGTAAAATCATGATGTGTTATTGACTTTGGTAACATTAGTTTATATATAGGACATGATAAAGTTTAATTTCTTAAAAATAAAAAATAAAAAACTCCAAAACGTTTCAAACATTTTAAGTCATCAATACTGTCGTAGTTAAATTTAGACTCACCTATATGCCAAGACTTGAAATCCTTTCTCGCTGAGAAATTGATGATCTTTGAAGACCCTTTCTACATCTGCTTCATAGAGCAAGTTCCAATTGCATCTTTTCCATTGAGTTATTGTTCCCTAATTTTCAACCGACACCCTTGCATTATAAGGCATTTAATAGAGACATCCCCACCACAATTCTTCATATAACATGGAAAAACATGCCTAAGCTAAAACTTATTACTCTTCATGCACCTTTCTAACATGAAGAGTTTCTTGAACAGTTTCATCATTTGTCCAAACATAGCAGCTCATGTAATTGAAATTCTGCAAACAAGGAAACTTAGCAGGAAATTCTAGCTGTAATAGGATCATATATCTAAAGTGAACATTAGACAAATATGTTAGAAAGAGAGGCAAATTTTACACGACATGGTGGTTGTTGTTGTTTGGACAGGAAGAGGAGATCCACTGGATCATCTTCTAGGAATTGCTGGCTCAATTGGAAATCATGAGGTCTTGGTGACAGCACTTTACATTTTGGCTCCAGAATGTGTGCAGGGTTAAGAAGGTTAATGCACTGCAATTTATCATATGTGAACATAATCGTGACAATCTAAAATCTAAGTTTATTTGACATGTAAGAACAACAGGTCTCATAAATGTGTTTGGGAGAGTAATGGTAAGATAAGAAATTAAAGTGTAATTTTACCTCGTCGACAAGTTCAAGAGCATAAAGGCATTGAAAATTATTTTGATCTGGATTCACGTACTCCCCATGGCAACTTCTTTTTGCAAGCTGAAATAGTCATGCTATTATGTTCAAGTAATCTAATATGAAACAATATTTAATTACTAAGTTATCAATCAATCTAAAGAAATAAATTATTATTCATTAAGTTCTCTATGAAAGCTGACAGTCTAAAGAAAGTGAAGCATAACACCTTTTTCATTGAGTGGATTTTATAAATCTTTCTACTAATCATCAACATATTTTATTTTTAAAATATTCCTAGAGCTCATGATGGTGGAAAGAGAACAATGAAGTGACAACTAGAGAAACCGTTCTTAGTTAGAGTAACTTTCTAACCTGCAATTTTTACAGTAATCCAATCTACCTTGAGTAGCATCAATGGTTGGGGCTAACAAAGATCCCCCTAAGAGAAAGGTTCGGAGATACGCGAATAAAAGCAACCTAAAGAAAACTTACCTCTTTAGTAAAGAAAAAGAGGTAGCAAAACAAAAGTGCAAGGTTCCATACTGACATTATTAAATTTTGTACTGGTCTTAAGACATCATAATTGTTGCTGTGTGAACGCTACTTAATAAACGATCATGATGTCCTAGAATATGCAAAAAGAAAAAAAATAGAAAAATTCCAATGATAACAACAAAAGCACTTTAGTTTTACATTTCTTCATATAATTTTGTGGCTTTCATGTTTGAGTTGCTTATTATTGCTTATTTAACTTCCTGTATAGAAAATACTCAAAAAGGAGGAATGAGACTACCTCAAAATATTCATCTGATATGAGTGCCATCCTGTGAGGATAAGGAATCTTTTCATTATCATCCTCATTCGAATTTGTCATTGAATTGCCAATGATGTATCCCTGGTTCAACTCCCAAAATTGGTATCTTATTGACCTAGAACATCTACTATTGGAAGAAAATGGCTTTGTGTATAATGCAAGATTCAAAATAAAAATTTTAAGATCATTTACTTGGAGAGACATTCGTGGTTGAAGTCCAACTTCATTGCCTGAAATATAAGCACTCTTTTTAATAAACAAAAAATTAAAACTAAATTGTTATCACAAGTTTATTATCTTAAATGCCACCTTTCACTATTTTGTGAGCTACTACGGGTGTAATTTTGCCTCCGTAAGAGTCACCAGCAATATATAGACAATTCTTCACAAATTTTGGGTGATTCAACAACCACTGCAATTTTTAATATGACATCAGCTTCTAATAGTAAAATCGATTTTGAGATTAATTTTCATAAATTACCAAAAATAATAAAAGATTTTCTTTCTATTAACGTCTTGGCCCTCACTTGGATTCATTTTGTCGGATCATTTTCCAACTGGGAAAATGAAGCCAAACTTCTTAGTGCGTTTCCAAATGGCACTACCAAAAATACCCACAAAATATTCCTGAAAGACTTAATTATTACATATTTACATATATAAATATATATCATCACATTACAATTATACATATATAAAAATAATAATATGAAATCATATATTCAACTTCATTAGCCCAACAAAAAGGTATCAATTTGACATCAACAATATAAATGTCGCTTTTCAAAATAAAATCAAGGGTGAATTACATCTACCTCCCCTAAAGTTTGGTGTAATTACAAAAAAGTCCCCATTGTTTTGAAAATTACAAATACTCCCCTAAACTTTGGGTCCTAAATGTAATGCAGACGGAAATTGTGAAATTATCAAGATGCCCTTCCATTAAAAATCGTGAAATATCAAAAGACAGAATACCCTTAGACTCATTTGTAATATTTTTGAATTTATGAGGGTGTATATGATATAATTTTATCACATTCAATATTTTATCGAGTCCTTTCTTATTCGTGTTTTGAACCCCAAAATTTTTGTCAAATAATAGTTTAATTTTGGAATCTTGCTTTTCAAAATGTGAAATCTAGAGGTGTTACATGTAATTATTATTTTTAATTTTAGAAATTATTAAAAATATATTATCATGATAGATTTAATTTATTTTATTTTTTTACTTATTTTACTTTTTTGTTAAATTTAATTTAATTTAATTAAAATATACCCTATATATTACTATTTTAATACTATTAGATTATTTTAATAATATAAATTTATATTTAACATAATCGAATATGTTATATTTTAATCATATTAATTTAATTAAATTATTTTAGATATGCTTATTATTTTTAATATTGTTGAATGTATCATTTCAATTTTTAAAATTATATGTTCCAAGATGATGGATTTAATTTTTAGGCAAAATTGTAACTTTCGTCATGTAACTTTAGCCCAAATGATTTTTTGTCCTAAAAATTGCATAATTTCAATTCTACTCCTACAAATATAAAATAATTGTCACTTTTAGTCCTTTTTTAGTCCTTTTTTTGCTGGAGCCGATGAAAGTCACTGGAAAAGCCGACGTGGCAGTTTGGGCGTGTGGACATTTTTTATTTCTGCCTCGTTAGCAGCTAAAATTGCTTAATCAATTGAAAAAATTTAAAATGTCAACTAAATATTTATGATATATATCGTATATCAGATATGTGATATATATTTATATATACACATATGTATCTAGATATATATTTATCTAAATATATGTATTTATATATGCATACATATATATGCACCCCTATCCCCCCACCCCTCCACTCGATGGACTGGCCATGGTGGCTGGCTGAGCGTCTAGCTAGCCAGCACCTCGCCTAGACAAATCTGGCCAGCCAAGGCTATGGCTAAAGCTGGCCAACACCTCACTTGGCTAGATCTAGCTACGTGAGGTCATGGTCAGCTATGGCTACCGCTTGGCTAGATCTGGCTAAGTGGCGGCCATGGTGGCTGGCCGAGCTTCTAGGTGACTGAAAGAAGCTAACCATGGCCAACCAGTGGCCATGGTGGCTGCCTGCACGGGTTGACCATGGTCCAGGCAAGCATGGCTAGGCGGCCTCCAAGCTAGCCCGTCATGGTGGGTGGGAGTGGGGTGATGTGAGTTAAAATAATATTGTTATGGCAAATTAGAGGAATATTTGGTTATATTTTTTGTGTGATTTTATTATGTATTTGGGGAGAATGAGTTATTGGAGAATGTAAAAATTGTGTTGGGGAATATAATTGATTTTTGGTTATATTTTGGGAAATAGTTAAAAATTGGTTCTAAAAATTTTTGGTATGTTTGTTTATATTTTTGGGGGGACATTTTTTTTACTGTAGCAATTAAATCGATACTTTTTTGTTAAATTTTTGGGGTAAACAATGAAATTAAGTGATTTTTTTAATGTTAGAATAATAATAAAATATATATTATATATATAATATATGTATGTATATATTAAAAAATGGGGAAGTTTTAAGGATAATGAAGGATAGTAGAGAATATTGAGGGAAAAAAATTTATGTTTTGGAGGAAAAATAATGATATGTAATATAAATATATATATATATATATAAATAGATGTGTATTTATATGTGTGTATATATAAATTCTATAATATTTAAAATTAAAAAAATAACAAATATACCCTTAATAAATTATAAAATCTTACAATACCACCCCTAAAGGTATTTTTGTCCACTTAAAAAAGTCAAACTAGATCAAAAATGCTATTAATTAGTCTAAGGGTATTTTTGGAATTTTACCCAAATTTTTTAACGGCTCTACAGTAAATCCCTAACAGTTGGGCTAAAATGTTGTACAACGATTAAATTCAAGGGGGTATTTGTAATTTTCAAAACAATAAGATTTTTTTGTAATTACGTCAAATCTCAGGGGAAGTAGAAGTAATTGACCCTAAAAGGATGGGATTTGACTAGGAGATATGCATGGAACTGAGAAAATATAGTTTAGAAAATAAATCTATCACTCTTTGAAAACTATTCAATTATAAGTAAACATTAATGAAAATTTAAATTTCTTATTTGATCTTAATAATAATAATAATATATAACTTAAATTTGATAAATTGTTACAATCAATATTATACATAATAATTATTTGAAAATAATTTTTCATTTAATAAAAAGTTTATTGTAATTTGTCAATAAATAACTATTAAGTAATATTGATAGTTATAAGATCAATATTTTAATAATTCCGATCGATGTCGGATCAGACCAACTACAATAACACATCTTTCCTTCTCAGGGCTCACCTGCAACTAATTTTAGGCCATATAAAATTGATCAGACCAACTCCAATAATACGTTACTAGATGATTTGAAGAAACCCCACTTCAGATTGTGTCTAATAGAATCGAGAAATATTTGTCGGCAGCATCCTTAATTAGTTCCACTTAAATTGTGGTCTCCTCATATGGAAACATGACGCTTTTTGATTAGGAAAACGAGGATAAAAAAAGGGGAAAAAATGGACTCCAAAATTTCCCACATTTTCTGTGCCAATGACCTTCTCTTGAAGGCTAATGCCACCAAAAAGTGTGTCAAAGCCATTCATATTACTTTGGAATCTTCCTCTAAATTATTTGGCCTCCATGTTGATCTCGAAAAATCTAAAATCTTCTTCTCCAAGAGAGTTGAATCAAGACACAAGGAGAGTATCACGCGAAAAATGACTCATACGTGGCAATCCTTTTAATTCAAAATGCAGACGCTAGTTACAGGATTGCAGGAAGCTTTTTAGGATGCCATGGAATAGTAGGATTAAATACATACGCAAGGAGAGGAACCAACGTGCAAATGCTCTTGCAAATTAAACTCGGATATGACCAAAGAGGGAGAAGAATTCTTTAATGTGGCACTCCCCACCTCAAGAGTTACTAGATGTAATACTTCAAGTCTTTAAATAAATTATTATAGTTTATTTTAGAAGTATTATTAATTATACCTCTAAAAGTATTTGAATTTCATTAAGGCTAGACTTTGCACTAATGAAAAATTTGTGACGAACAGAATTTTGTCACAATTCAAAGACAATTGTGATAGATTTTTTATAGATTACTAACGAACTTACTACAATGAGCAAAAATATGTATTAGTCATGATACTTGTGATGGATATGAAGAACATATATTAATATGAAGATTTCGTCATAAATTTTGTAACTTCAATATGATTATTCGATTTATGACAAAAATTCCATCACAAAATTAATTCTGTGACGCACTTTATTTTAGTCACAAACTAATCAATGACAAAACATATACTAACGAACTTGTGAAATAAAACCGTCATAAATTTAATGAGATTTATCATTTTATGATGGATAAATTTCTAAATTCATTAATATATGCTTTGTCACTGATTAGTTTGTGATAAAAATAGAGTGCATCACATAAATAATTTTGTGATAAAATTTCTGCCACAAATCGAAAAATCATATTTAGGTTATAAAATTTATGATGGACTCTTCATATCAATATATAGTTTTCATATCCATCAAAAATATCATGACAAATATATATTTTTGCTCATTTTATTAAGTTCATTAGTAATTCATCAAAAGCCCATCACAATTGTTTTCAAATAGTGACGGAAACTTTTTTGTCATAAATTTTCTGTTAGTGAATGAGTATTTCCTTGTAGTATCAATGTTATGTGGTCTAGAATGAAAGAATGTGTGGTTAGTAGGGAGTTTCTATCTTTTGAGGGGAAAAAAAAAAAGGAAAACATATGATATTGAATGTTAGGAGTAACAGAGTAATATTAGTTGATTTTAATTCTTCTTTGATATTATTGGGTTTCTCTTTCCTAAAATTAGAGCATACAATTTATGTGGGGCTCGATCAACATTTACAGGATCTTAATTGAAAATAAAAATGGGATATAAATTGAATTCTTTTGGGGTTATTAAAAATTCTATTTTAGGTACTTATCCTGATTTTTACTTGCAATCTCAAGAACGTAGACTTTAGGGTACTAATAATTTTGGAAAGATTGCTTGGTTGTTATGAAGATGTAGAATATATCTAGTCAATTATTTGATGGGAACTTTACATATTGAGTTTTTTGTTAAGGATTTAGCTAACTACTATGAATACCAATTTATGGCAAAGGAAATACTAATCTTTGGTCCATACTTAATTAGTGACTTGAGATGTATTTAATTCATTTTAAGTTGTTTAGCCCATAACTAGTATAAAAATAAAACCATAAATGGTATTTGTATTTTATAAATTAGGTGTAACAACATCCCAAGGTATTTAATTCATTTTAAGTTATGATTAAGCCCATAAGTAGTGTAGAAAATAAGCACACAACTTATTTTGAAGTAATTGTTGGATTAGGCCCATGACTATCAAGTTAAAGATGAAGAATATTACTTTTTATGGAATTTTTGGATTTATGAATAGATGGATAATTCTATAGGTCTTCCCATCATTTTAAAACTCTATTTGGATAGTTCTTGACCCCCATAAGGTATCTAGTCATATTGGTTAAACTAAAACCATATAAATATAGGTGATATGAAGTCTTATGACCTCATTTTTTGTACCGGTGTATTTTAATGCGAAAATTCATCATAGATATTCTGTCTTATTTAATTACTAAATTATGGTAATAGTTAAATAAAATCTAGAACAATTAAATCATGAAAAGTTAGGATTTTGGATATTTAGTCATGACCTTAGGAATTTCAATAACTATCCAATTCTAATAAGTTAAAAATTTTAAATATTTCAGCAACTACCTAATCCTGATAAGGTTAGAATTTTGGAATTATTTTCATGGCTTTGAGTTTTCATTATTTGGGATTGAATTTGATCAAATTTGAAGAGTTAGGATTAGAGTGAGCTTCTTATCTCAACAAGATATAGATTCTAATTTATCTAGAATACTTAGCCTAGTAGTGTAAATACACCTACAATAGAAAATAGAGAAGTCAACATATAGATGTGAGTAAAATATCACTAATTCTATTGCTTTTGAAAATTCTTAGGAAATTGTAATCTTGCGTGCTAACATACAATTGTTTCTGTCATAGAGTCAGTGGAGAATGCTTAAGCTGTGGACTTTGGGTTTTAAGATTTTGTTGTAAGTAAATTTCTTTCTTCCTTCTATTGAAAATACTCTCTTAACATAAACATTTTCTACATGAAATAGTAAGTAAATGTTTATTCTCTTTCTATTGAAATTATCTTTTTTGCATAAATGATTCATGCATCAAAATAGATAATTGTGCATATTGAATTCTTAAATCTAATGATCTATTTGTTGAAGAATTATATTTTGTATGCAATTATTTAACTGTTCATAAAAACTTTTTCTCATGCATAAAACTTATTTTATTAGGATTTGTGCATGTAAAACAAAAATATTTTTAATCTTGCATGAAACATAGTATTCTTTATTAAAATAAAAATAATAAATAGGATTTATGCTTTGAATAATTGAGAAACTATTGATAAAAATGAATTCCATAACTATGCTATGGGGTAATAGTAGCAAAAGATTTTTGAATCCCCTTAATGGCGTTGTAGTTAAAATTTCTAAAATTACTTAACAGTATTATAATTAAGAATTCTAAAGCCACTTAATGGCATTGTAGTTAAGATCTTGGCTAAGATAACCATTTAAAATCCCGAGAGTTCATAAGCATGGTTAATTAATGAATTGAAAGTTTCGGATAAGTTGTGTAACTTTTGTTCTGAATTACTCTAAAAGTATGTCCTGAAATTCTGATAAGATAATTCTTGATTTTGCATCTAATTGTTATTAAAAAAAATAAAGTGAATATTCTTGTCTTAAGTGATTTTTTTTTCTTCTGTTTGATATGTATTCATGCCCAAATCTGGTAGGAAGAGAAGGAAATTTATTTATTGGGTAAAGTGCTGCTCATAAGATATTGATTCACTTTTTTGCAAATAACTTAGTTCAAGACAAGGAAGATGAGTAGTTTTGGGAATGGTGACAAGAAATTGGTATTTTTAGAATAGGTTTATTTGATGTTTAAAATTTCTAATTACATTGATTAGGAATTTTTCTTTGAGGTCTTGGGTACTCAAGTTAGATTATTAAGAGAAGTATTCGAATTATCTTTCATCATGATGATTTTTTTTGGGGGGGTGGGGGGGTGGGGGATGGATTGTTTAATTATTATTTTTTTGGAATTTACCATGCTCTATTGAATTTGAGGCTTAGTATCTCTAAATCTTTAGACTTGAGAATACTATCATGTTATGTCCCAAATTTGGGACATGACACCAGAGCTTACAAAAGAAGATGCTATATTTAGTATTTTTATTTTGTCTCTTTTGTGCCAACAAAAAAATTAAATAATTAATATATATAAAATCATCTCAATTTATTTTTTAAGACTTCCAAGAGCTGTTAGATAAATCTATTTTTGTATCTTTAATGTTAATCCAATACATATTCATGGCTTTTATTTTATTACAATGAAAATTTTGTATGAATTGCGTTCAGTATTTCCATTCATGTCCAAAATCTTTAGAAAATGGAACGTAGATATTAGTAAAATTTTCATATAATCAGAGGAAGGATTAAAATGGCTGGAGTTTGCCTGCTACACGCTATGTCGGAAAAAACTGGCGCCTATTGTATTTTCCGACGACCAATGTCATCTTTTACAAATTTTAAGAATTTCGGTTCTACTTTAATGGGTATATTTATTTATTTTAACTGTCGGCTGTTAGCCTAGGGGTATTTATAGATTCTTCATACTTTTGGATTTTTTTTGTAAATATATCAAATCTCAGGGGTCCAAGTAATAAATTCTGAAAATTAAAAAAAAAAAAAAGTGCGTAGGGTTTTGCAAACTTAGTCTTATTAGAAGATAATCAGGGGTTTATAGTGAACACCGAATGCGTTCCTATCTACAATCAAGAGATTTCATATTTTCCCCTTGGGTGTGTGTTTAAATAGATTTTGAATTGTATAATGAGATATAGTGATATCATAAAATAAAATATTAAAATCATATAATTTAACAATTCATTACCCAATTAACTGCTATGATATGAGCTTTTATAGTGGATATAAAGAAAGTCATCTTTTGGTAATTGCAAGATATTCTTTAAGCCTGTAATCTAGAGCTATATGACCCGCACCCTACAAAAACACTTGCACCAACATATTATTTCACCCTTAATTTATGTCTCAATATTTACTCTGCATCACTTAAAGAAAATGGGGACTCGAATACTTGTAACTCTTACTTGCCTTCATTGTAGCAAAGGTGAGATAGGATTCATTGTTCTTGTATTTTTTTATTTTTTTTTGTGTATCTATAAAAAATAAATTGTAGTTAAATCTTACACAAATTAACATTTTTAACATTTTCCAGACCATATCTAGAATTGAAAGCTGACCCTGCAACTTGATCATCAACAATCCAAGGTCTCCATTCCTCATTAATAATTAGATTGAGATTGCGTATCCATTTTAAAGTACTAATGGTAGGTACAAACATATCATGATCACCACTAAAAGAAAGATGTATAACTCAAAAACATAGTTAAAAATTATACGGTAGGTTTCAAACATTATAAACACCATTATTGTCCGACAAATAGCTAATTTGACTAACCTATATGCCAAAACTTGAAAGCCTTTTCATTGAGAAGTTGATGATCTTCGAAAACACTTGCTATATCTGCTTCGTAGAATAAGCTCTTATTGCATCTTTTCCATCCAGTTATTGTTCCCTAATTTTCACCCACCACCTTTGGGTTAAGACATTTAATGGAGATACCTCGCAACCAATTCCTCGTATAATATGGAGCGAAATATTATCCATTTGTACAGTACCTTTCTATCGTCAAGAGCTTTTTGAACATTTTCATCATTAATTTGCCCAAACATAAGAGCTGAAATAATTATAACTCTGTAAGGGAGCAGACTTTTCCTTTAGGAAACTCTAGCAATAACAGGATGATATTTCTAATACGGACATAAGAAAAATATGTTAGATAGAAAGGCAGAAATTACACGACACCAACGTTCCTCTTGTTTGGACAAGAAGAAGAGATCAACTGGATCACCTTCTAACAATGCTTGGCCAAATCGGCGATCATTAGGCTTTGGTGACATGAGTTTCCATTTAGGCTGCAGAATGTGCACGTAGTTGACAAGATTCATGCTCTGTTAATTATATGGTTAAACATTCATGAGAGTTTGAAAATCTAAGTCAAATGACATGCCATAAGTATGACCAAGTAAGAACATATTAGATAGAAGAACGTAATTTTACCTCTTTGATATGTCGAAGAGTATAAAGGCAATGAAAATTATTTTGGTCTGAATTCATATATTCTCCATGACAACTGCTTTTCGCTGGCTGAAATGCCCAGCCCAGGTTACCCATTAAATTCTTGTTATCTAATATAAAACAATACTTATTGACTAAGAGGGTGTTTGGGTAAGTTTATAAGCTCCTCAAAACATCTTATAAGATGTTTAAAAACTTATAAGTTAATAAAAAATATTTGGTACTTTTGTTTAAAAAAAAGGTTTATAAAATCCTAAAATAAGATATTAAAAGCTCTCTTCTAAAATAAGTAAGGAGACTCTAACTTATTTTTAAGCTCTTAACAAGTTTCATCATTTTTAACTATTTTAATTATAAAATTGCCATTTTTAACATTTTTTAAGCTCTGTGATCTTATTTTATCCAAACACTTCAACAACTTATTTTAAAAATAAGATCTAACATCTTATAAGTTTTAAATACATCTTAAAAGACGGAGGAGTTTATACGATATTTAAAATAAATTTAGTCAAACACCCTCTAAATTATCTATTGATCTAAAATAAGTAATATTTTTTTCTCCCCAAGAACTTTTGATATAAAAGCCAACAGTCTTAAGAAAGTGAAGCAGAACATCTTTTTCATCAACAATGGATTTTATCAATCTTTCTACTCGCAACCAACAATACTTACTCCTTTGGTGTTCCTAGAGTTGATGGTGGATAAAGAGCAAACAAAGAGACAAAAGTGCACAAATCTTCTAATGGTATAGCCCAATATAAATACAAAGTTCAGTTGAGCAAATCCAATCCCCAAAATTCTAATTCAATTGAGTACAACTCCAGTATACCAATATACCAGTGTAGTTGAATTGAGTACAACTCCAGTACTATTTTAATTGGTTACATGGACATGTAGACAAATTTATTAGATATTTAATACGACAATACAAAAGCTTGATACAAAATCTAATTAATTCCCACTCGAAACTATCCTTCCCACGTGATTCACTATAAAATCTAATTAATTTCTGTTAGTACCACGCATTGGCAAAATAAATAAGCTTTGATCGCTATATAGTCTTAAGTAATCTTCATTTCTTGAGCTAACTTTTAAGATTGAGTTAAGCTCAAGGTTCATCCTTTAACATGCTATCGAAGCCACCCATTCCCAATATTGAGCTACCTAGTATTGTTGGGCCACCCGTTTTATGTTATTCCACCCTCCAAATGTTCATTCATGGGCATGCGTGGGGTGTGTTACTGTCCCAAATTAGTAAAATAAATAAGTTGTAGTATCCAATATATGATTTCAGACAATTCTCACCTCTTGAGCTAGCTTTTGAGGTTGAGATAGGCCCAAGGTCTTTTCTTTAACTGTCCTTGCCATGTGATTCGCTATAGAAGTTGCTTTTAGCTAGAATAGGCTCCTATTCAATAATTATTATGGCAATCAAATTGACTTTAAGTAGTATCCATAGTTGGGCATAGTAGAGCTATCACACCTTGTGCCTATGAACTCATTAGATGTGAGAATTATCTTAAAAAATTAGACTATAATCAACTTAATCAAAATGGATATTCAATAGATGCACATGAGTTCTTTGACTAAAGTTTATATAATAGTAATTCTTTCAATATTTGGATCATGTAGGATGGAGTACTATAGGAGGTCCCTAGTTCGAGTTCAACAAGGTCTAAGGTTTTGAGAGATAGGTGGAAAATAGATTAAAGTTCGGATAGTGAGCTTATTGAAATTCTTAGCCGGCCTCAAGACATCATGGTCGTTGATGCATCTGCACTACTTGAATGGTTATGAAGTCCTAAAATCTACTAAAAAAAGAACCCAAGTGATATGGGATAATCTAGTAGGTCCAACAGGCCCAACATCAAATGAGACTGCCCAGAAGGCCTAACATCAAGTCTGTTTAGTCAACCAGTATCGACCTCACTTGGTAGGATCTGCGATCAACCCGCACCGACCTTAGAACCACTCTAGAAGTTTCAATAGTCAAGTGTGGTCCACATGTATTGATCTCAAGACCTACTCCGGTATTAACTTAAATCTCTACCACATTTATTAGTCTGACAGGCTGCATGCCTATGTATTAAAGATGTGTGACAATCGATACAGCCGCTGCCACCAACTCTGCCAACCCTACCACCACCTTTGGTAGAGACACGCATCCAGAGGTACTATTTATCCACGAAAACAGGAGATTTAGCCACCTGGAACAGTACCAAGATCTGGACATGGAATGACCACCAACTCTCTAGCAAAGACAAAAGTCAATACACCTGATAAGGGTACCAAGGTCAAATCATGCCTGGAGAAGACTATAAATACTTCAGACTCAACTACGCTCAAGGTAATGCCCAATACACTATAAGCTTTACACGCCCTGTATTCTATTCGATCTTCACATCTCAACCAAAACTAACTTGAGCGTCGGAATGCCTTAACTGGGGGCACCTCAGCTAGTTTAATATGCGTTGTGGTTGCAGATCTCAAATCCAAGATTATACAACTCTGCGTACTCAACCTCCCTAGTGGATTCACCCGAAATACAACCCCCTTTCTCTATATGCAACTTTTAGTAGCATCATTTAGCACCGTCTATGGGAATCCATTGAGATTGCAGCAAGAAAAATAG
Source organism: Jacaranda copaia (assembly GCA_014898725.1). Classification (NCBI taxonomy): domain Eukaryota; kingdom Viridiplantae; phylum Streptophyta; class Magnoliopsida; order Lamiales; family Bignoniaceae; genus Jacaranda; species Jacaranda copaia. The sequence goes on from JACGDI010004598.1 coordinate 354,894, forward strand.
TAAACACACGCAGAGTAGTATCCAAAAGGGAGGAGAATCGGAGGTCCACTTCTCTACCTCTCTCTAACCCCCAGCAAGGTACAAACGCTTTAGGCACCAGCGCCCCTCAGGAGCAAGTAGTGACACTCACCATGCCTTAGTTGATGCAGCTAATAAGTAAGCAAATTTCTACTCAAATATCAATCCAGCTATCTGCCACTCTGAACAGGTACACTACAGTGCCCACTCCCGCCACTAATGCAACTTCGTAGCCGCCCCCACCAAAAAATAGGTCCCCTGAGAACAGTCGCTCCCTCCAAAAAGCCAGGCAGCCACCCGCCAGGCATGAAGTCAGTCCTAGACGCCTACAGGAAAAGAGGAGATGTCCAAAAGTGCGGGAAGATGTAGCAGACTGGATAGATCACGCCAAACCTAATTGAGCCATGTAGCACGATAAGGTCAAACGCTCTAGGCGTGACTACCGTGAAGAGAGAAGAGAGTCTACAGACTTTGCGCATCGGCCTATTCAAGCCCTGCAACACGATAAAGCCAAGCGTCTTAGATCGAGTCTTGATCGGAATGCCACCTAGGTGGATTGGGATGAGTGGGAAGAAGTATCCTATCAAGTCCAGCAACTAAACAGACGTCTCGATGAGATTTTGAGGAGAAATAAAGATAGAGCACCAAACTTGGAGGCTCCTTAAAGGCCTCATTGGGAGAGAGGATCCCCATTCATTTAGGAAATCATCGACGAGTGCATCACCATGGATGCCAGAGTCCCTATCGGTCTGTCGAGGTACGATGGTTCTACCAACCCCAATGATAATCTCATGCAGTTTGAGCACATGTTGCAATTGCATGGACACAATGAATACATCCATGCCAAGATGTTGGTGACCACCTTCCAAGGCATCGCACTAGACTAGTTAGTGAAACTTGAACCATCATCAATTTACTCCTATGACTAACTGTGCGATAAATTCTTGCACCAGTTTGCCAGCAAAAGGAAGGCTAAGCTCCTCCATACCCATCTCCATACCTTCAAGCAAGGTGAGGGGAAATCCCTTCATGATTTCTTTACTAGATTTAACATGAAGGTTCTGAAAATAGATAATCCTAGGATTGAGTTCTTGATCAATTGTTCCTAAGGCTCAGGCACAAAAAATATACCAATACTTTGGTATGGGAATGGCCCAAATCGATGGAAGAGCTGCTCGACCTGACAAAAAGATATATGACATAAAAAGAAATAAAAAAGCTCAAGTTCGGATCCTCTGAGATCAAGAAGAAAAAGAAGAAGAGAGACGACTAGAAATAAAAAGAGCGAGGTCGATCTCTGGTCAAATACTTCCATGACTATATGCCGTTGAACATCCTAAGGAAAGAGGTCCTATACGCCATCTAGCATGATAACTTCCTTAAAAAGCCCAAAAAGCTTATGGAGACTGAAGCTATGAAGAAATCAAAGAAATACTGCCACTTCTACAAACATAAAGGGTATGACACCGATGAGTACTTCAATCTCCAAGATGAGATCGAAAGGCTGATCAGGCAGGGCTACCTCAAAAAATACATAGCCGTGGATGCCCAGACTGAAGGGGGAAAAACTAATCGAACTTCCTGTAGAGAAAGGTTGGTTAGCCCCAGGAGAGAAGATAAAGAAAAAAGGCCCGCCCAGGAAGATTGCCCACCCATCAGAGGGGTGATTGACATGATTGCAGGAAGTTCCACTTGAGGGGACTCTAAGTCCACTCGGAGGCAAACACAAAGGAGACTTGAGTCCAATAAAACTTTGCCTATGGAGACAACTTTCCACCTCACAACGAGCGTAGAACCCATTTTATTTACTGATGTCGACCTAGCCCACCTCGAAGGCAGAAATGTCGACCATAAGATAGATTGCCCGATGGTTGTTTTTGTGGAGATTGCAAACTTTGAGGTGCGCAAGGTTCTAACCAACAACGGCAGCTCGACAAATATCATCTTCTTATCTACCCTAAAGAGGATAAGCATGGGCAAGTTGAAATTCTAGCCTGTACGCACGCCGCTGGTTGGATTTGGGGGGTTAGAGATTATACCGAAGGGATCGATCAACTTGTCCACATCTTTTGGAGAGGCCCCTCGAAAGAGAACATTAATGCTGAATTATCGGAGAGGTCATTCGACTTGTCCACATCTTTTGGAGAGGCTTCTCAAAAAAGAACATTAATGCTGAATTACCTTGTGGTCGATGCCCCATTTGTTTATAATGTCATCATTGGCTGACCTGCCCTCAATAACTTTCATGCCATTGTGTCCACTTATCATTTGAAGTCAAGTTTTCAACCCCAGCTGGTATGGGCGAGCTTTTGTGCAACCTGAAGGAGGCGTGGAGATGTTACAACATCTCGATCAAGCAAACCAAGTAGAAAACTTGATCGCAGCTGAAGACTTTGAGGGACGCCTCTGTAGCAAAACCTGAAGAGACCCAGGTTGGCAAAAAGTGGAAGCTGGAGGACACCAGAGTGCAGCCTATCGGGGAATTCAAGACCATTAAGCTCAAACAGGGTAACCCTAAAAAGATAACCCATATTAGAATAGACTTGGGCCCTACTTGGAGTGTCTCATGGTTGATTTCTTGACGAGAAATGTCAACATCTTTGCTTGGAAGGCATTCGACCTGCAAGGGATTGACCCCAATATCATTTTGCATCGCCTCAACACTGACCCCTCATACAAGCTAATCAGACAAAAGACAAGGACGTTCAACAATGAGAGGACACAAATCATCGAAAAGGAGGTTAGAAAACTCTTAGATGTAGGGTATATTGTAAAAATTTAGTATCCCTCTTGCCTTTGTAATATTGTTCTAGTCCCAAAAATTGAGGGACAGTGGCAGATGTGTAATGATTTTACTAATTTGAATAAAACATGCCCCATGGATCCTTACCCCCTGCCTCGAATAGATTTACTAATCGATTCAACTGCTGGGTGTGAATTGTTAAGTATGATGGATGCATTTCAAAACTATCATCAGATCTTCATGGCACCCAAAGATAGGGATAAAACATCTTTTGTTGTTCCTAACAGGTTATATTGCTTTCTTATCATGCTGTTCTGTTTAAAAAATGCCAGGGCAACTTATCAATAGTTAGTCAACTTCATGTTCAAAGATGAGATTAGAAAATCAATGGAAGTTTACGTCGATGACATGATAATCAAGATAGAAAAAGCCCCGGGCCACTTGCTCAACCTCAGTCATGCTTTTGGGATATTAAGGGCATTTAGATTGAAATTGAACCTAAATAAATGCACATTAGGGTTCGATGAGGAAAATTTTTAGGCTATATGGTCAGCCAAAGAGGCATTGAGACAAATTCAAAGAAAATTCAAGCGATCTTAGATGTCACCCCTTTGAGAACAGTTCAGGAAATTCAGAGGCTGGTTGGGAGAATCGTGGCTTTGGGAAGGTTCATTGTGAGATTGGCTGACAAAAGCCTCCCATTTTTCAAAATTCTCAGAAATACCAAAAAGATGAGTTTCAATGGACAAAATAGTGCGATCAGGCGCTAATCGAGTTGAAGCAGTATTTAGCCTCAGCCTCGATGTTGGCAAAACCCGAGTTGGGAAAAGTACTTTAGATATACTTAGTAGTCTTGGAAGCATATATTAGTTTAGTACTGGTATCGACTCAGGATAGCAACCATCGACCAGTCTGCTATTGCAGCAAGTCACTCCAAGGGCCAGAACATAATTATTTGAAGATTGAGAAGTTTGCATTAGCTTTAGTGACTGCTGCTCGAAAGCTAAGACCATACTTCCAGTCTCACTCTATCATAGTGCTAATAAACCAGCCATTGAAGCAAGTGTTGGCGAAGCCCGATACATCAAGCAGATTGACTAAGTGGGCAATCGAGCTTGGGGAGTTTGACATCAGTTTTCAACCTCGAATGGCCATTAAAGCGAAGGTACTTGCTGACTTCATTGCAGAGCGAGTCGACTTACCCGATAAGAATATTGCAGCTTCTCTTGTTTGGAATTTACATGTCGATGGGTCATCGACCACATTTGGGGGAGAAATTGGGTTGCTTTTCGCTCCCCAGATGTTGAGGAGTATGATTTTTGCAATCAAACTAGATTATACAATCACAAACAACGAGACTGAGTATGAGGCCCTGCTAGCAAGAATGAGAATGGTGCTTGAGTGTGGGGTCAAACACTTGGTCGTGATTATAGACTCCCAATTAGTGGTAGAGCAAGTCGGGGAAAATTTTAAAGCTAAAAAACTGTCGATAGCCCTGTACCTGGCCGAGGTAAAGAAGTTGCAACAATTGTTCAAAATATTTACTTTTAGCCAGGTCCTTTGATCTAAGAATGAATGGGAAGATGCCCTTTCCAAGTTTGCCAGCTCAATTAGAGGAACAAGAGACAAGAAAATCACATTTTTGGTCTCGAACAGGCCATCAATTGCACTCTCTAATGAAAATCTTATAACAGCAATTGACAAGATAACTGTTTCTTGGCAGACCCCAATAAAACTATATCTCAACTAAGGTATTATCCCCGATGACAAGAATGAGGCTAGACGCCTTTGAGGTCAAGCCTCCAAATTCACCCTCGATGAGCACGGTCAATTATATAAGAGATCCTTTACCGGCCCCCTTGAGATGCTTGGATCAAGATCAGGCGTTGGAAGTGTTGCAGTATGGCAACCATTCTGAAGAGAGGTCCTTTGCCCACAAAATAATCAGATATGGATGCTTTTAGCCAATATTATTGAAAGATTCGGTGGATTTCGCACACAAATGTGCATCATGCCAAGTCCATTCCAACTTGCCGCACCAGCCTACCACGCTAGTGGTTAATGTTCAAATTTCCTGGCTATTTGATCAATAGGGAATCGATATAGTGGGCTCTTTGCCGAGATCAATAGGACAATGGAAGTTTATAATCTTAGCGGTTGAATATTTCACCAAGTGGATTGAAGCTAAGGTTGTCCCTAAGATAATGGACACAGCCATAAAAAGTTTTATATGAAAAAATATCATTTGCCATTTTGGCCTGCCCAAGGTACTTATTTCAGATAATGACACTTAGTTTTAGAGTAAGAACACAAGAGGTTGATGCGAGACTTTGGGGATCACACAATATTTTACATCGGTGGGCATTCCTCAGTCGAATGGTTAGATCGAGATGACCAATTGAACTATCCTCGACCAATTGAAGGCCAAAATTCAGGACACCAGGGTGAATTTGGCAGATGACCTGCCGGCGTGCTATGTGCTTACAGGACAACTCCTCGAACAACCACCAGTCATACCCCTTTCAACCCAGTGTATAGGTCGGAAGCAATCATATCTTTAGAATTGATCCAACATAATGCTCGGGTCATCCACTTCCACCCACTAAGAAACACATCAGAGAGACAGCTGGATCTCAAAACTATCGACAAGCATCGATAGAAGGATTACAATACTATGCAGCGATACAGATCGAAAATGACCCAGAACTATAATAAAAGATCAGAGAGCATCATTTCAACATTGGATATCTTGTTCTCAAGAAGGTGGAGATCTTTAAGAACATGGGCAAGTCGAACCAAAGTAAAAAGGGCCATACTCCGTTATCAAAGTAACGAAGCACAATGCCTACAGGCTGGCCAACGTGCAAGGAAAGGAACTCCCCTACCCATGGAACGCCATAAATCTCAAGAAATATTTTATTTAAAAATTCAACCCTGTAGTCGACGACTAAGCAGCCTCTTGCTACCACCTAAATGGCTCTTAGCCATCTAAATTTTTAGTTGACCCCACAGTCAACAACTAAGTAGCCCTTTGATGCCACTTAAATGGCTCCTAGCCACCCGAGTTTCTAGTTAACCCCATCGTCAACCCCTACGTTGTTGAATGAATTATTCTAGTCAACCATCCAATTTTTGTTGACCCCATAGTTAATAAAGGATGCGATTCCTTTTTGATGGGCAATTAACTCTAAGGGTCGAACAAATAGTCGACTAAGAATATGAAGCAATCAATAATACAGTCGTGCAATACAATTACTACGCGACAAGCAACTAAATATTTTCCACATTATCACAACAAAAATTAAAGGCTATGCATGGTGCAACATGAGAAAAATGAAAGAGAAAATATACTTTTATTGATAACCCTCTGGCAGGGTATAATTACAAAAATAAAAAGAAAAAGAAAAAAAGAGGCTGGTTCAATTCTACTTTAGTTTTGGCCTGGCTCCTTTTGCCCGCCTGCAGCCCAATCTAAGTCTGGCTTGAGTGCCACATAGGCAAGCGGAGAAACTGCCTAAGGACGTTCACAATATCCTAGGAGGTCACCCATAAAGTTAGTCGATCGCAGCATATACTGCGCCAGGTCGACCTATTCATTCTTCAATTGGGCTATGAGATCCTCCGCAAATGCAAACTTAGCACATATTTGCTCTAGCTGGGCATTGACCTCGGCCTTTTTCTTTTGTGCCTCAAACAACAGCGTGTTGAGTGCAGCAGTAATAGGTCTGCCCTTCGAAGCCTACTCGACGCCGCCTTTCTCTAGCTTGGGGAAAGGCTCTCGACGCCGCCTTTCTCTAGCTTGGGGAAAGGCTCTAGCCTTTCATTAAGTTTGAGGCTCATCCGACTTCTATCCTCAGCGTGGAAGTAATAACCCAAGTGCTCTAACTGTTTGATGGCCCTGTGATATGCTTCACGAGCATCGTCCAGAGTTGCAACCACACTGGCATCTTGAAAGGCGGTGCTCAACATGAATTACTCAACAGCCTCACGCCGCACCATGGGTAGATGTTGGAGAAAGGCCTCTTTGGCTTGGCTAGTCACCTCCGTATGACCTTGGGCCCAACCAGAACTGAAACTCGCTTGTAGGTCAAGATGGGCTTTCTTGATAATGTTGTCCATTTGACTCCTGTTCTCGACGGCTTAGACCAATTATTAATCCTTGGAGTTGAGCTACTGTTGGAGGTCGGCTACCCTTTTGCTCAACTGCTCAACCTAGAGTGGGAAGATTCAAGCTACACCTTCAAAGTTTCCATCTCTCCTCCGGCCTTCAACTCCTCCATAGCAACCAGTGCCATCTCAGACTACTAGAACATGTTGTAGCCTAGCTGCCCTATCTGAAACACAGTAGTGTCGTTCTCAAATCAATATGAGCATAACAGTAAAATTGTGGTCGAGCTTATCGATCTCATACTTACCACATTGTAGTAATAGGGCATTGCTTTCATTGTCCCGAGCTGACTGAGGTTCATTAGCTTCTGTTGGTCATTCAAAAAAAGCCCTGAAGTCATCCACTTCAGAGCCTTGGTACTTGTCAGCCCTTCCTTGATGATAAAGGTCAAGTCAGTTATCTCCTGATTTCGATCGATGATGAATCACGGAGAAGATAGCCAAGGAAATTAGAACAATGGGCCATCACTTGGCTTGCCAAATAGGTCCCAACCTGTTAAAACCTTCTATTTCTCTTTGCCCTCAGTAGCCTTTTTTGGAGCCAAACCTCTCTGTTCAACTAGTTGCCTCTTACCTTGACCCATAGGGCTGCTGTGCTCAGGCTCCTCCCAGTGAGTAGATTGGATTTCAGGAGCCTGCTCGATTTGTGGTAGAGACAGTGCAAACGTTCACCTCACTAAGCTACCTACTTAGCAACACCTCCTTGTCGAGCAGCAGCAACAGCTTGTCAGTGTGCCTCAGCTCTCAGTGACCAGACTTGAGATTCGTTGCAGCTACAAACCATTATTTCATTGCAATCTGCAAGGGCAAACAAATTAAGTAAATATCAAATTTGAGTAGAAAGATAGCATGCAATGGAAACAGTCGATGAAAAGTTTCTACTAATCGATCACCTGCAGGCAGGTTGAGCTGGGCAGGTGATAAGCCAGCTAGAACCAAGCACCTCTCTTCGATCAGAACTGAGGCCTCCATTTGTCCAAATCCAACCAGATCCCAAATGAAGATATTGGGCTAGCTCGGTGTTTGGTTTTCGGGCATCTCCATAGGCCCCCTCCACTAACCCCTTGAAATGGCAAGAACACCCGATTCCTAAATATAAAAATAGTATTTTTTTCCACTCTTGCCCATAAGAAGAGGAGAGGGATATCAAAAATTTTTGCCAAGGTCGAGGAGTCAAGTAACAGAAACCAGACTCTTCGCTACTGCCCGACTTTCAGGATATGGGTAAGTGGAATAAATTTGAGAAATTGATAAACATTGTGGGCTGATTGTATAAGTGCATTAGCACAGCAAAACTGTACAATATAGCAAAATAGTTTGGCAGTAATTGGGTAATGCAAACCCCTAGTCCTATGAAGAGGTCAACTATGGGTTGGGCGAGCGAGAACCTGAGGCCGCACTTTGACCCCTCCTCAAACACAGTTATAAACCCCCAGGGAGATCAATACATCCTACCCTGAGTCCCTAGTGCTACCAATTCATACTCATTAGAAATGTGATACACTACTCTAATACGGACAAAGTCTGTAGCAGTTATTTTGGAGGCTATTTCAGTGCAATAATCGGGGATAAATAATCAACTTCAATTTACAAGCATATCAATAGGGTCAGTTTTCCCCTCCGATACTACCCTAAGATCGCTCGAGCTACTAGTACTACTCGAGCTAGAGCTTTCGCTTGCAGATGAACTCAATTCACTCCCACAAGATGACTAGATGCGCTCTCTGCCCCAATCTCCCCCCAATAGGCCATACTCTCTAACTTAGTGCTATCAGAATCTGGACTAGCAGACATGCTTCTATAAAGAAAAGGTAGAAAAAAACAAGAACAACAAAGGCACTTACAGTGAAAATCTTAGAAAGGCAAAGCGCATGAGAGCTTGAAGGGCTTCAAAGATAGCAATTCGACTAGAAGTTTAGACAGCAAAAGTATAAATAGAGTCGGTTATCCCTCTATTTATAAGCATTCGTGTGTGGGAATTCGTGTAACTATTATGATGACAGCTTGTCCCAGTACACTTCATATTCTACGCACTAATAGTCACATTAAATGTAGAGAAATTGCCTCAAACCCTGGTCGGCAGTTTAAAAACCTAGGTTGAGGATTCAAAAATCCTAATCGAGCATGGTAACCACCATAATTGAATGTAAACTCATTGCTCCTTCTTGTCAACAAGCTCAATCAGGACTATGAGTTGGGGGGACTCATGATATGGGATAATCTAGTAGGTCCAACAGGCCCAACATCAAATGAGACAGCCTAAAAGGCCCAACAGCAAGTCATTTGGTTGATCGGTATCGACCTCACTTGTTAGGGTACGCAGTCGACCCGCACCAACCTCAAGATCACTCCACAAGTTCCAATAGTCAGGTCTGTCGACCTCAAGACCCACTCTGGCATTAACTCATATCTCTGTCGCATTTATTAGTATGACAGGTTGCATGCCTGCGCATTAATAACGTGTGACAATCGGTACAGCCACTACCACCAACTCTGCCAACCCTACCACCACCTTTAGTAGAGACGTGCCTCCAGAGGTACTGTTCATCCGAAAAAATAAAAAATTTAGCCACCTAAAATAGTATCGAGATCTGGACATGAAATGACCACCAACTCCCTAGCAAAGACAAAAGTCAGTACACCTGATAAGGGTACCAAGGTTAAATCACACCTGGAGAAAGCTATAAATACTTTAGACTCAACTA
>JACGDI010004598.1:364755-390227 GCA_014898725.1 Jacaranda copaia
TTTTTTTTTTTTTTTTGGTTCTTTGTCATTGTCTAAAAGATATTAATAAAAAGAAAATAAAATTCCCTTGAAATACTCGTGTAGTACGAGTGCCATTCTGTGAACATAAGGAATCTTCTCATAATTGTCTTTATTGTCATTTGTCCCTAAATTACCGATGATGTATCCCCATTTCAATTTCTCAAAATTGCTATCTTGTTAATCCAGAACATCTTCCATAGGAAGAAAATTACATTGAGTGTAGTGAAAGTTTCTAAATAAAATTTTAAAATTATTTACTTGGAGTAATATTTGTGGCTTAAGACCAACTTCATCATAACCTAGCATATCAGTACTCGTCTCAACTTAATCTTGATGAGTAAATGAGGAAAAACAAATTGTTATCACAAATTTACTGTTTTAAGTGCAGCCTTTCGCAATCACCAGAGCTAGCAAAGGTGCAATTTTGCCTCCATAAGAGTCACCAGCGACATATAGGCGATTTTTAATAAATTTTGAATGATTCAACAGTCACTGCATTTTTCGATGTAACATTAGTTAGCTTCCAACAATTGATTTGCTTTTAATTAAGATAATTTCCATAAATTACCAAACATAATATATAGATATATTTCCTATGGTCTCAATATCTTTTTCCACGTAAACAAGCACAATTGAAAAACAACATTGATGATCTTTGTTTCAAGCTTACCTTCTTTAGAAGTAAGTAATTATATTTCGCTAATTTGGGGTCAGAGGTAGTATAACCTTTTGATGTAGTTGAATAGGAGAACCCAGTTGCCACAGGTGAGTCCATAATATAATACTAGCAATCTGAAATGAAATATAGTATATGTGTTAGTCTATTAGATGAACAAATGAGCGTAAAAGTTAAAAAGTCAGCTATTGAATAATCATGAAATAATAAATATTTCACACCTTTGTCCATGAGTATGGATTTATAGTGAAAGAAGGTAAGCTTCCATCAAAAGCTAATGGACCTACAAATACACAGTAAATCAGCGCAAATTTGTGGCTATAAATTCACCTAATCAAAGTGCTATTATCAAGCCGTCAAATGCAATCAAATTGGTGTTTTTTCTGTACATATACATGTTGAAGGTATTTTAGATCTTCTATTACATTTGTGTCTTTTATTTCTTATTTTATTTGATAAATATATGATATTTGTATTAAATATTTTTTTATAAAAATAATAAATTAAAAATTAAATATATTTAGCACATACATATTAAATTAAAATATAAAACAAAATAAAAAATCCAAAATGCCTACTTATTCTGCCTAAATGACAAAATTCTTTCTCATCAATTGAGCCAATCTGTACAGTACAGGAACAAGTGGGCCAGCTCAAAAATATTCTTTATGCAAGTTCTCGGTTGACTGCGCATTAAACAAATTTCTCAATTGACTGCACTCGTTATGTCAGGACAGAACATTCGAGTGAAAAATAATAAGAATGTCAAAATTAATTCCAATCCGATGACTCAATCATGATTTAATTAAAAAATATTAAATTTGAATTTGATGTTCTCAAATTTAGGTCAAATTATATCAAATTCAAAACTAACTCAAAAAAATAATAATAATGTTAGGTTAGTTTTGAGTCAACTTATCCAACTTAAAAATAAGGAGCAGGTGACCCAATAAACAAATAAACCTGACCCAACTCAAAAATAATTGGCTAATTAAAAATAAAAATTTTAAAAATATATATCTAATAATCTTGATATGGGATGGCCTAGTAGGCTCAACCCAATAGCTATCGACCCCAAAATACACTTCCAAGCCCACTTCGCCTTAGAGGCCCAGTTGGGCTGTCGATTATCGCCTTGTCGCCTATGCAGCAAGTAGGACTACGCCACTCTACCATAGCTCCCAAGTTGAGTGGCAAGTGCTCAATTGTATCTGACGAGAGGTCTCAAGCATCAGCCCTCCGAAGGCAACCTATTCCTTGCAACCAGTTCTATGGTCGACCCATTGTCGACTAGAGGAGTCGTCCCGGCACCAAATCATATCTCTGCCACATTTAGTGCCCTGACAGGTAACATATCTCTGTATTAATGGTGCATGTCGCCCCAATTCTACCTCTACCTCTACTCCTGTCAGGAGGCGTGCCACTAGAGTACTATTCTATCCTGAAAAGCAGAAAGTGGTGCCACTTGAAATAGTATCGGAATGAGAGATGACTTATAGCTCCCCACACAAGGACAAAAGCCCTTTATACATGATAGAGGTATCTTGGAAATATCATTCACCTGGAGAAGACTATAAATATCCAGTTGCCAGCTACTCTTAAGGTATGTCATTCTTTAGTATACACCCTTACTTTGCTACTTGATTTATCTACTCAACTAGTATTGACTTGAGTGTCAGAGTGCCTTAGTCGAAAATACCTTGGCTAGTTTGATATTTGCTCACAATTGCAGACCTCAACCCAAAGCTATTTCTTAACTAAACCACCTGACCAGCCAGGTTGAATTAGCCTAAACACTAACCTAATCTAATAAACACAGCTTTCAACCCCATCATTTCAGCGACGTTGTGGGAAAGTGAGATTGTAATCAAAAGATGGTAAACACTAGATGAGCTGCTTCAAAAAGGAGAAAAATAGAAAGATAGTATCCCCTCCTCCCCCTCATCCTCAACAAGAATCGAATGCTCCAGAACCCAATACTCTACTGAAGCAAGTGATTACCTTAACTCTGCCTCAACTAATGCAACTAATCAGTGAATAAATCTCTGCTCAGATTTCTGCTCAACTCTTTGTTACCCTAAATCAACATACAGTTGAGCCCACCCTAGCAGCTATAGTGAGTTTGCAACTGCCACAACCCAAGGAAAGATCCTTGAGAGATGGCCATGGTCGACCAGAATCTAGGCAATCGATGAATAAATAAGAGGTCAACCCCAAGTGCCTTCTCGAAGAAAGGGGTTGATTTGATCTACAAGAAGAAATTATTAATTCTATTGACCATTACATTTGGCCTATTCAAGCCTAGCAGCACGATAGGATCAAACATTTAAGAAGGAACTAGTAAGAGGAGATTGATAAGTTAGCATATTATGCCACTCGGCCCCTTTGAGCCCCGAATATAACTCAGGTGAACTGATAAGAGTGGGAAAAAGTATCTCATCAAGTCCAATAGCTAAACTAATGCCTCAAGGAGATATTGAGGAGAAACATAGAAAGGATCCCCAACCCTAATGGTCTCTAGAGGTTTCATTGGGAAATAGGGTCGCCATTCGTCTAAGAGATAACCAACAAATGCATTGCCATCAATGCCAAAGTTCCAATCAAACTTTCAAAATATAATGGCTCAATAGACCTAAATAAGCACCTAATGCAGTCCGAGCATGTGATACAACTACATGGACACAATGAATATATACACGCAAAGATGCTGGTTACCACATTTCATGGCATTGCACTCGATTAGTTCGTCAAACTTAAACTAGCGTCGATATATTCCTATGACCAGCTGTATAAGTTCCTTCACCAGTTCGCCAGTCAACAAAAGGTAAAGCTCCTTCACACCCATCTCAATACTGTAAAGCAGAATAAATGGGAGTCCCTTCATGATTTCTTCACCAGGTTCAACACATAGGTGTTGAAAATTGACAACCTAAGGATCAAGTTTTTGATTGATGTCTTTTTCTTAGGAGTCAAGCATAAGAAGTGCACTAATGCTTTGGTGCAAAAATGTTGCCGTTCAATGGAGGAACTACTTGACCTAGTGGAGAAGTATATGTCCCAAGAGGAGATGAACAGACTGAAATTTGGTAATCCTAAGGTCGAGAAGAAGAAAAATAAGGAGAAAGATAATTGGCAACAGAGGAAGGGTCATTGATCTCTCATCAAATGTTTCCATGACTACACACTACTCAACCTCCTGAGAAAGGTGTTGTTCGCAATCCAACACGACAACCTCTTTAAAAATTTGAGGAAACTAACTGAAATAGAAGTCATGAAAAAATTGAAAAAATACTACCACTTCCACAAGCAAATGGGTTACAACATAGAATATTATTTCAATCTGTATGACAAAATCGAAAGGCTAATCATATAGAATGATCTCATGAAGTATGTGGCTGACGATGCCCAGATAGAAGGGGGCAAAATTGATCAGACTCTTTATAGAGAAAGGTTGATTAGCCCGAGGAGAGAGGACAAAGGAAAGAAACCCACCCAAGATAATCGCCCACCCATTCAATGAGTGATTGACATAATTGTGGGAGGTCCTACTAGAAGGGACTTGAAATTAGCAAAAAGACAAACATAGAGGCGGCTGGAATCAACTAAGGCCACCTCAGTTGAATAATATTCCACTTGTCCACCAGCGCAAAGCCCATCTCTTTTACCGACACCAACCTTGCCCATCTCGAGGGCAAAAGCATCAACCACAAAGGTGACTATCCTATGATGGTCTCCGTCGAGATTGCTAACTTTAAAGTGAAAAAGATTTTGGTTGACAATAGCTGCTCTACTAACATTATTTTTTATCGACCCTAGAAAGGATGAATCTGAGCCAGTTGACGTTTGAGCCCGTGCGCACACCTCTAATTGAATTTGGGGGGTCGAAGATCATACTAGAAGGCTCTGTCAACTTATCCACATCATTTGGAGAAGCCCCCCATAGTAGAACACTCATGATCAATTACCTGGTCATTAATACCTTATTTGCTTATAATGTTATAATTGGGCGACCAGCTTTAAACAACTTTCAGGCTATTATCTCAACTTACCACACAAAAATCAAAATTTTGACCCCGGCAAGCACAAGCAAGCTACTATGCAACATTAAAGAGGCATGGTGTTGTTATACTATATCAATCGAGTCGAGTGAGTAGAAGACTCAACTACAATTAAAGACCTCGAGAGATGCCCCTATAGTGGAACCCGAGGATGGATAAGCCAGTAAGAAGAGAAAATTAGAAGAGACCAGAGTAGTGCATGTCGAAGAGTTTAAAACAATTGAGCTAGAGCCTGGAAACCCCAATAAAACTACTAGGATTGAAATTGATATGGACCACCATATAGAGTGCCTTATGGTTGATTTTCTACAAAGAAACATCAACATTTTTACCTAAAATGCATCTGAATTCCAAGGAATTAACCTCAATGTCATCATCCACTACCTCAACATCGACCTCACGTACAAGCCTATTAAGCAAAAGATGAGAACTTTCAATGCTGAAAGGTGCCAGATTATTGAGGAGAAAGTTAACAAACTCATAGATGTATGCTGTATTGTAGAAATTTAGTACTTATCTTAGCTTTGTAATGTTGTACTTGTCTCCAAGAATGAGGGAAAATGGTACGTGTGTAATGATTTCACTAATTTGAATAAAATTTGTCATAAAGTTCCTTACCCCTTACCTTGCATAGATTTATTAGTGAACTCTACTATTAGTTGTGAACTATTAAATATGATGGATGCTTTCCAGGATTATCACTAGATATTCATGGTGCTCAAGGACAAGGACAAGACCTCTTTTGTGGTCCCCAATAGGATTTATTACTTTTTGGTCATACCTTTCAGGCTTAAAAATGCAAGTACAACCTACCATAAATTGGTCAACTTTATGTTCAAGAATGAGATCAGCAAATCTATAGATGTTTATGTCAATGACATGATCGTCAAAATAGAGAAGGCCAAAGACGACCTACTTGACCTCAACTACACCTTTGCCATATTACAAGCATTCAGCATGAAATTAAACTAAAATAATTATACATTTGAAGTTCGATGAGGTAAATTCTTGGGTTATATAGTCAGTCAAAAGGTATTGAGGCCAATCCATAGAAAATCTAGACAGTATTGGACATTGCACCACCTTAAACAGTTAAAGACGTACAATACCTGATCGGGAGAATCATAGCTCTTGGCAGGTTCATCACCCATTTAGCCGACACGAGCCTAACTTTCTTTAAGATACTTCAAAATGCTATGAAGTTAGGCTTCCAATGGAATTAACAATGTGATCAGGCTCTGGTCAAATTAAAGTAATACTTGTCCTCGCCTCCCATGCTCGCCAAGCCAGAACTAAGAGAGGTGTTGCACATTTACTTAGCTATTTTTGAAGCCTCGATTAGCTCAATTCTATTCTTGACCAGAGATGAAAACCATCGACCCGTTTATTATTGTAGCAAAGTGCTACAAGGGCCAAAACATAACTACTTGGAGATCGAGAAGTTTACCTTTACATTAGTCACTGCAGCTCGAAAGCTATAACCATACTTTTAGTCCCATGCAATTATAGTACAAACAAACTAGCCATTGAAACAAGTACTCTCAAAGCTAGATACGTCTACGAGATTAACAAAATAGACCATCAAATTGGGAGAGTTTGGCATCACTTTTCAACCCAAAATAGCCATTAAGGTATAGGCTTTGGCAGACTTCATCGCCAAGCGGGTCAATCTCCCTGAGCAAAATTATGAAACCCCTCTTGTTTAGACCTTGCATGTTGATAGGTCAGCGATCATGTCAAGAGGTGGTGTAGGTGTTACTCTTCGTTCCCCTTTGGTAGAGAAATACGGCTTTGCAATCAAGCTTGATTATATAGTCACCAACAATGAGGCAAAGTGTGAGGCCATCATCGCTGGAATGAGGATGGCACTAGACTGAGGGGTTGAGCACCTGGCAGCAATTAAAGACTCTTAATTGGTCACATAACAAGTCAAAGGAAACTTCAAGGCTAAGGACACAACGATAGGCTAGTACCTAGTAGAGGTGAAATGACTATAGCAATCGTGTAAAGAGTTCACCCTCAGTCAAGTACCTCGATTGGAGAATGAGCAAGCGCACACCCTGTCCAAATTTGCCAGCTCAACTAAAGAAATAAGAGACAGAATGATAACTTTTTTAGTCACCCACAAACCATCGATAGGCATCCTCAAACAGAATTTTATAAGAAGCATCAAGAAAATACCTACCTCTTGGCCAAATCTAATGAAGCTTTACTTAAGTTAGGGTGCAGTTCCTGAAGATAAAAATGAGGCACGCAGGCTTTGAGGACAAGCTACTAAGTTTGCTCTCGATAATTACAACAAGTTGTATAAAAGGTTGATATTCGAACCACCTTTGTGGTGATTGGACCCCAACTAGGCTCAAGAGGTCCTACAAGGTATCCACGCAGGCATTTGTGGAAACCATTCAAGAAGGAGATTCCTTGCTTACAAGATTATCAAATATGGATACTTCTGGCCCACGCTACTAAAAGATGTTGTTAACTTTGCTCAAAAGTGTCTATCCTGCCAAGTCCACTCGAACACTAGTAGTAGCCCACCGCATTCATGATCAATGTTCAGATTGCTTGGCCATTCAACCAATGGGAGATCAACACTGTTGAGTCTCTACCAAAGACGACGAGTTAGAGAAAATTCATAATTGTGGCAGTCAAAGATTTCACCAAATAGATCAAGGTAGAGGCTGTCCCAAAAATGACTGATGTCGCTATTAAAAGCTTTATTTGGAAAAAAAATCATATGCCACTTTGGTCTCCCAAAGATCCTCATCTCAGATAATAGAACTCAATTCCAAAGTAGAAGCATATGAAGTTGGTGCGAAGCTTTAGGGATCACCCAATACTTTACCTTAGTGAGAAACCCTCAATCTAATGGCTAGATAGGTAATGAATAGAAATATTCTCAACTACCTAAAAGCTTGAATACAAGGGACTAGATCAAGATGGGTAGATGACCTCTCTAGGGTGTTATGGGCGTACAAAACTATCCCCCATACAGCTACGAGTCACAACCCTTATAGTTTGGTTTATGGTTCCAAAGCAATCATTCTCTCTGAACTTATACAACACATAGCTTGAGTAATCCACTTCAATTCGATCAGAAACACGTTTGAAAAAAAACTCAACCTTGAGACCATTGACGAGTGGCAACAAGAAGCCTATAACACCATACAGTGGAATAGATCACAGAAGGCAAAAAATTACAACAAAAGGGTTTGACTGTGTTATTTCAACATCGGGGACCTAGTTCTCAAAAAGGTAGAAGTGTCCAAAAACATTGACAAACTTGACCCAAAATGGGAAAGGCCTTATACTATTGTCAAGGTGTCAAAGCACAATGCATATCGACGAGCGAACATTGACTACAACGAACTTCCCTGTCCATGGAATGCCATTAGCTTAAAGAGATTATATGTATGAAAACTTTGTAATAGTCATTGTATTATTTGATATAAACAAAGTTTTTAGCAATTCTACTATTATTTACTTATAATGCTACAATAGCAACCACCCCTACCTCCCTCCCGTAACTCAAATATTTTACAGTCAACCCAAGAAGCAGCTTCAAGTTGTCAAATCAAGGCTTTTTAGCCTAAAGTTCACAGTCAACCCTATAAGCAGCTTCAAGCTGCCAAATTAACGCTTCTCAGCCTAATATTTATAGTTGACCCCGTAGTCAACCCAAGAAGCAGCTTTAAGCTAGCTAAACCAAGGCTTTTCAACCTAAAATTCATGGTTGACCCTATAGTCGACTTACGAAGTAGCTCCCAATTGCCAAATCAAAGCTTTTCAGCCTAAAGTCTACAATCGATCCCATTATCGACCCAAGAAGAAACTTCAAGTTGCTAAATCAAGGAATCAAAGTTTTACAAAGAATGATAATGATTGACCCTATGGTCAACCCAAGCAACAACTTCGCGCCAACGATTAAACACCTCTCAATGCCCCTAGTTGACTCTATAATCAACAATGTTAAGTAAAATTATTTAATACATTTTACCAAATACGATTAGTCACTTTTCAACCACATAGTTGAGTAGAACCTTGTGAAAATGCTAGGACAATTTGACACATTATTACATCAGATAAGTTATCTAAACAATGACCGTACGACTTGACCCTAAAGTTGAAAACATTCTGGTAACAAAACATTAAACACACAAATTTATTTTGATAAAAGCACACATTTCTTTACAAAGGTAATAACCTTAATCGACCCCAATGTTGCAGGCATTTATGCAGTCATTTTCATGGGATTTATGTTAATTAATTTGGTTATCAACTATCTATATTCGACAAGACTAAAGAGGTCAAAACATAGTTAAGCATAAAAGTGGCCAACTACACATCGATGAAATAACAGTTCTATTTCATTAGAAAAAAAACAAACAAAAAAAAGAGACAAGATTACAAAAAGTGTAAAACAGCCAATGCTGGGTGACCATAATCTTGGCGATGGTGGAACATCAACAATTACTTGACCATGCACCCTCAACCTAAATGGCCTAAGTGCCCTCTTCAATAGCTTGGTCAAGCTCATCACTTGACAAAATTGGAACCACCATAAGGCTATTAGCTTCCTGCTCGAGTCTCGCTGCAATAGAGGGGAGAGCAGCTAGTGCTGGTCAAGAAAGACCTATCTCATCGACTAAAAAATTGCCAAAGTGTAGCAAATATTCACTTGCATCAACCATGCCATTGTGGATCTCGAAGGTGAAGTCATTCACAAAATCAAATTCCTTTGCCATGGTAGCCAGCCTCTTCTCCACCTCTACTTACTTCTTTTGCGTAGCAATCATGGACTCGATTGGAAATTGGAATATCCCCCACAACGCCCTCCTTGGGCTCAGGATTGGGCTACAACTGCTCGTCTAAGATGGGGCTGATGTGATCTTTATCCTTTGATTGAAAGATATAGTCCAAATGCTAGAGTTACTGTATAGCCTTCTCAAACATAAGCTACTCGCGGAGGTTCGTGGCCTCCTTTGTCAACTAATTGACCTCAACTTGGGATGACTCGAGCTACACCTTTATTGTCTCTATGTCCCTCCCTCCTCTAGTTGCTCTTGATAGGCCAAAGCCAACTTTGACCTCCAGTAAAAGTGGTTGCCCAGCTGGCTTACATGAAAGGAAAATTTTCTCATCAATAAAGTATGATTAACTAGTAACGATAGCATTTGAAATGAAACTCAAATTGACCATACACTTACCATATTTCTATGGTACGCTAGATCCTTGAGAGCTCCAGTCTGGCTTAGGTCCATGAACTTCTTTTGGTCGAACGTGAAGAGCCCAACCACCATCACTTTTAGTGTAGTAGTCCCAATCAAACCCAATGACATGATGGAGTGAGAGCTGTGGATGGACATGGAGGGTTCCATCCTAAATTGGGGTAATGATAGCCTAAGCAGTTGAAACAGTACGTCATCACCATGCTTACCGAATAGATCATAGCCTGAAGGTTGACCAACTATTGCAACCTTCCCTTTACCCTTATTGCTTGCTGCCTTCTTTGGAGTCAAGCCTTCCTACTCGATCAATTATCTTTTGCCCTAATCAGTGGGGCAGCTACTAGTTGTTGCTGTTGGTTGAATAGACGATGCCCTTAAAGTTGATTCAATCTTCGAGGTGTTGGGGCTATTGTTGAGGCACCCTCTCGTTAAATAGCAGCCATTTGGCAGCGCTTCTCATTCCTTTGGGCCCGATTCATGATTTTTTCTCAATCTACCAACATAAAAATAATGCAAAAATAAGCAATTAAACTCAAGCAGAAAGATAATAGGAAATAGACAATTGTAAGAATTGACAAAGAATTTCTACCTAGTCGATCACCCACTGACAAGTTCAGCTCAGCCAACAACAAACCAACTAGTACCAAACACCTCTCTTCAATTAATATTGAGGCCTCCATTTGGCTAAATTTGATCATATCTTGAATAAAGGTATTTGGCCAGCTCGGGGTCAAGTTGCCTAGTATCTCGACGTGCCTCTTCCACCACCCTCTTGGAATATTAAACCCCCTAGGCCCTCAAACATATAAAAAATATCTTTTTCACTCCTGGTCGTACGAAAAGGAACTAATAACTAAGAATTTTCAATACAACCGCACCGTGAGATAATAAAACCCAAATTCCTTGATTCTACCCAACTTTTGGGACATTGAAAGGTGGAAGAGGTTGTAGAAATTAGCAGAAGAAGTCAGTTGGTTGAATAGATGTATTAGCATGGTGAAGCTGTATATGGTCAAAAAATAATTGGGTAAGAGCTGCATTATGCAGACCTCCAAACCATGACTGGCATAAGGAGGAACCTAATACTACATCTAAACCCATCCTCAAAAATAATGATACACCTTTTGGGAGGTTAGTGCATCTAATCCTGTGGAAAAGGAACTAGGAGTTCATACTCAATAGAGATATGGTAAAGCTCCCTAATACATACCAAGTTAATTGGGGTAATCTTTAAAATAATTTCACTATAATGATCTGGAGTGCAAGTCAACCAAGCAATATTGGTATCTCATTGGACCAATCTCACCCCCAAAAGTAGCCTGCTCATCGCTTGAGTTGTTGAAGGTCAAGCTGTTGCTCGATGAGCTATTTGGCCTACTCTTACTATCAGCTTTCCCTGGAATGGTGCCCCTTGGGATAAAGTGGCCTCACTATCTGAAGTATTTGACATGCTTAACAAACAACTAAGGAAACATTTACAAGATCTCAACGAAACTCTAAAAGCATTAAAGGGAAAGATAAAGGCTTTGTGAATTCAAAACTCAAATAGACTAAATGCAGTAAAAAGCAAAATGAGAGTTTTCACCACACCTATTTATAGGTACTTAGGTGCCGGACCCAATCGGTGGTAATAATTGTACAGCCGTCATTTGGCGCTTCGTATGGCTCAACATAACAAGCACATTAAATGCACTAAAACCTTAGTCAAGTGAACAATACCCTAGTTGATTATTCAAAAGCACCAATCAGCTACGTAACTATTCCATGCTCTTTCTCGTCAACAAGCTCAATCAGGACCACAAACGGAGGGGACTCATGATATGGGATGGTCCAGCAGGCCCAACCCAATAGCTATTGACCCTAGAATACACTTCCAGGCTTACCTCACCTCAAAGGCCTAGTTGGGCTGTCGATTATTTCTTTGTTGCCTATGTAGCAAGCAAGACCACGCCACTTGACCATAGCCCCTAGGTCGAGTGGCGAGTGCTCGACCATATCGATGAGAGATCTTGAGCGTCGTCCCCTCAAAGGTTGCTTACTCCATGCAACCAGTACTATGGTCGACCCATTGTTGACCAAAGGGATCATCCTAGCATCGAATCGTATCTCTCTCACATTTAATACCCAGACAGGTAACATACCTCCACATTAATGGCACATGTCACCCCAGTTTCGCCTCTTTCTTTGCTCCTATCAAGAGGCATGCCATTAGAGTACTATTCTATCCCAAAAAGTAGGAGATGGTGCTATTTGGAATAGTACAAGGATAGAAAATGACCTACAGCTCCCCATACAAGGACAAGAGCCCTCTACACAAGATAGGGATATCTTGGACATATAATCCACTTGAAGAAGGCTATAAATACCTAGTTGCTAGCTACTCTTAAGGTATGACATTCTTCACTATATGCCGTCACTGTACTACTCGACTTATCTACTCGATCAATACATACTTGAGTATTAGAGTGCCTTAGTCGAGGGCACCTAAAGTAGTCTGACGTTTGCTCATGATTGCAGATCTTTACCCTAAGCTATTTCTCAATTGGACCACCCGACCAACCTAGTCAAATTAGCCCAAACACTAACCCAATCCAATAAACACAGCTTTCAACCCTATCAAATCTAAACCAAGAAAAAAAATTTATCCAAAATTTCAGAAATCTTAAAATCTCTAATACACATCAAAAGAAGATCTCTTTGTGGACATTTGGACAATAAATTACTAGAGGAAACTGGTTATTGGTGCAAAGAAGATTTTGGATTTTATGGTTGTAATCAAAATCGTCTTCGGACTATAATTTGACATTTTTTATCTTTGGACTTCCATTTTTACTATTAGATATTAATTCTGTATTGATGGTTGTCATCAAAATTATTTATTGAATAATGGTTAATTACTTTTTTGTATTTGGAATAATTATGGACATGATAAGCTTTGAAGTTGTTGTGTTTCTTACTTTTTTAAACCTTAATGACTATGTAGAATTATAGATTTTATTGGTCGATCAAACTTCTACTCAATTATAATATTGAAATTTATAAATATGAAAAATAAAATATATAGATCAGGTTGAGTTGGGTTTGGCTGGGTTAAGTTTATCAGGTTGTCAGGTGACCTGATTGAAAATCAAGTCAACCCGAATTTGATTCAATTTTTGTTGGTCAAATTTGGGTTGAGCCTTTTGGGTTTAGTATCGGGTTGAGTTGGATTCAAATTTGGTATTTTTATATTATATCCTTACCTCAAACCAACTTGAACTCACCGAACCTACCCGAATTGACACCCTTGAAAAATGGAAAAAAATTATGGAGGCTAGATATATTATTCAATACGGAGCTTTTTGGTCTTAATTTTTTTCTTTTGTAATTAGTTTAATTGTGAAATAGATTGAAGATTTACATTTGAGCATGAAAATTAAAAAAAGTTCTGCTATTTAATTTAATTCAATGGACAAATAGTTTCATTAAATGATGCATCAATTTTTAAATTGTAGCGTCCTTGTAGGGAGATATCTGCTCCTATCCAAGGTGCTACTCAAATCTATACTGCAAGCTTTCTAGATAAAAGAAAATAGACCTTTAAAAATTCTAAATATTTAATTCCCACAAGTGGCACCTATCAACAGTTTAGCTTGTCACCAAAATATCATAGATAACACGTTATATTTTCAAACTTACCTATCATATCCACATAAGTAACTCATCAAGCTACAATCTATATTTTCATGTGTTCATTAGGCTTATTACCTCACATGGCTTAAGGTTAACTCTATCCTCGTCACTCCTTCTCACATATGGGGTAAAGAACCAAAGGAAACAGTACAACAATATAAGTTTGAATAATTTACTGAGCAATTAATAAATGACTAACATAAATATACAGAGTGGTCATGACAAGTTCACAAGTACTAAATCAACAGAGAATAAGCACACTGTAGTGGATAATATATTAGTAATACTTTGAAAAACTCTCTACTTGAGAATATAGAATGATGGAAAAACAATAAATACTAATTCAACCAAGAACAATAACGACTATAGTAGATTTACCAGGTATAACACGGGCAAAGGAATACAATGGGCAAGACCAAAGAATCAATAGATGGTATACCAATAATATTTTAACAAAACGTATTGTTGGTAATTCTCCTACTTTATCCCTCCATTTTCAAAAATATGAAAATCCTTATCCCTCCAATTTGGAGTGATCAACTTGAATAGTTAACCAAACCAGAAAACATGGCTAGTTGTATGCCTTATTCCCTCGTAGCCAGTGACCTCCAATCTGATTATGGAGCCATATGTACTCAAAGAGTATCAGTCGGAGATCCGTGTCAGTCCATTCTGCTTGGTCCATCTCCTAAACCCAATCCTAAGGCCCACTCCCATGTGTATCCAAAAGCTATTGTACCATAAGCATCCAACAGCATTTCATGTAGCACGTCATTTCACCATGATAAACAGTAATCCAATAATCAACATCATATTCATTTCCAAATAACAGTGATGGCTATGATAGAAACTATAACTAAAAATCCATTTCTTAGTTTTCACACATAATTGCTAAGCTTCAAATAAAATAACATAAATCAGGAACTAAGAGGGCAATATGTGATAAATCTCGCAAACACTTTACTTTTTCAAATCTCGTATTAAAAGGGTATTCAGTTCTAGAATTCAATAGCTGGAAATGGGTGGGGATTCTAATAAGCATAGCTCAAGAATCACATGTAAAAAAGAAGAAAAGTACAACTAGACTATCAAGAGCAATGCACAAATCAAAGGTCAACTCATCGTAGGTGAACAACAATTTCTGACAAAGAACTAGTCAAGCAAGAGTGACATATTTACTAATATATATATATATATATATATATCAAGCAATACTGAGAGGGTTTGGGTAAATAATAGCTCAAGGATTTCAGACCAGAAGAATAGTTCAGACAAACTGTTAAAGTCAACATATGAGCCAAGAATAGCACAGAGCGAACAAGCATCAACCATTGAATCTCAATACAAATATAATTGATTGACAAAGTATAATAACTAGTATTTGTGTTCTTTCCCAACAAAGAAAGTTAATATAAACTCACCTGATCAATGCAAAGGATTCCTAACCATAACAATGCTCAAGCCTTTGCTTCCTTGTTAATCCAAGGTTGTATTGCATGATAACCTGAATCATTATTATATAATTCTTTGAATTATATACATATTTATATCTAGTGTCTTTGTTAAGATTTAGTCTTTAACTTATTTCATCTTATCATAACTTCTAATCTTGTTTCCATGCCAAAACGCCTAAGGAAAATTTATTTCAAAATTCTCAATTCATCGAGTTGGAGAATAGGTTAACAATGCTTTTATCTTCAGCTTTCCTAACTATATCAATTCAACTTAATAATTTTCAATGAACTATATCATCCTAAGGTTAGTGTTTAAATTCATGGAAAAGTCTAAATTTACCATCTATGTTGGTTGTTAATTTATGCATCTAATTTCATCACAATATAATCAATCATATCAAATCAGGGCTAATTAATTTGATAAAATAAAATCTTACCAAATTAAATTGGGTTTGGGTCCAAATCACGTCCTGAAATTAGTCCCACTATGTCTAGAATTAAATTTTAGGTACACTGCCCAATCTGCCATCCGAGTGGAAATCGTCTAGACCAAAATATGCACCTCGTTGAGCCCGTCAAAACCCCTCAACCAATTTCACCATCCAACACCTCCTCATCATTGAATTGGAAAAAAAATGCAACTAAAACCCTAACGCCCTCGCCACCTTTCCGCCTCAATTAGTCCACCGTCGATTGTCAAAAATACAATTAAAGGATGCCACAATGTTCCTCTCAACAAGTCCATCAAAACCCACCCAACCTTTGACCATTTCCTCAGCCAAAAGTTAGCAACCCACCACTTTCGTTGTTGGTCTACCAGATTAAATTTTTCCCATGAAACTACCATTGATTTGGTTCATATTTGGTATGATTGTAATCCTTGAGCTGAGAGGAATCTAACCATGGTTTTAGTTTTCAATTTGGTGCTAAAATGAAGAAGAATCGAATGTGAGAAGAGGTTGGGTCAAGTTTTGAAAATTAGATGAATTTTTATCCTCATTTATACTTAGAAATATTTTCGAACTTCTTCAGTTTGACCCCTCAAATTTTAACCAACGTCAATTAAGTCCCCCCAAATTTTTACAAACCTTACAATTCCACCCTTGAACATTAATTCAGTCCAAAAAGTTTTGTTACTTAAATGTTGACCCCTCAATCTTTTTAATTTCAGCCAATTAAGTCCAAACTAATTTATTTTAAAGTCCTTAAACTTTTATTTCTCTCACACAGACCTCTAAGTTTTATAATTTTTTGGTAATTGAGCCCTTTCCTTATTTACGATTAAATCCTTCAATTTCAATATTCCTACCTCACCTTTAAGTAATTTAATTTTAATCAACTTTAATTTATAATTTCGAAATTGGGGTGTTACCTAAATAATGACTAAATGTTTCATTTATTATAAATAAACAAAATCCCTACAAATTTAATTAATACAAAATAAGGTAGAAACAATTTTCTTTGTCCCATTATCCATTTTATTTCACAAATAAAGGAGAGGCTTTAAAGAGAACTCTTCAAAATTATCATTTGCAGAGCATGATTTTTTTTTTTTTTTACGGGTAAATTATCTTAACAAATTCACTAGCAGATACCTTAAAAATGGGGGCAAAATTAATCAGTAAGATAGTGATTCTCACATGTTAAAACCACAATCAATTAATTGTTTTTACTTCATAATGCAAGTCCGTAATAGAGCAAGACGAGTGATAAAAATTCTCCAAAATAATTTCCTTAATAAAAGATTAATTTGATAAAAATAATCAATCTAATTCTATTTTCTCAACTTTTTCTTTATACAAATAAATCCAGACTTGTGCATAGGAAAATTGTTTGGTAAATTACATTTTTGGTTGCATAAATTAGACCCTTTTGAATTTTGGTCATATTCTCTTTGACTTTCGTATATTGTACCCAATAAGTACCCTTTTTTTTGGGCAATTTATGGACCAAAGTGGCCTTCTTTTCAATAGTTAATGGAGCCAACCAAGTGCCACTTTCTGTCCAATAGTCAACAGATCTAGTCACATGGCTATTAAATTGGTGATTTTTTTGGTTCCATAAGTTATATTTATTTGGGTTTTGGTCCCAATAAAGTAAAGAATTACCGAATAAGAAACCAACAGATAAAACAATATAGTTTGCTTTTTGTGAAGTTTTAACAATTTTTTCTTCATTATGTTCAACATTCTAACCAACCCAAGTATTATTTGTCTTGTTCTTTCACTCGTTTAGGGTTTTTCCATGAAAAAGAAATCACACATATTATTCATGGAAGCACAACCATGAAACCTCCTATTTAAACTTTCATATGTTCATGAGGTTTTTAATGGAGACAATGTGCCACAAAAATAAATGGCACCTTCACTTGTAGTCATTTTCTTTCTTCTTATGCAAAAATCTATTGGAGCTGTTGTTGAGACAAAAAATCCAAATAGATCTAACTTATAGGACCAATAAAACACAATTTAACAGCCACGTGAGTGGCACTTGAGCTACCTCATAAATTTCTAGACAACAGTCTTTTTATGTCCTCAAATTTAAAAAACAAAAAACAAAAAAAATACACGTATTGAATACAATGTGAGAAACTGATAAAGAATTGAATCAAAATTAAAATAGACCTACCTTATGGGACTAAAAATACAATTTACCGAAAATTAATTGTTTTACCAACACCAAGGGATTCAAGGTTGGCACTCTACTCAATCATAAATATTAATCACATATATTATATGTCTCATACACAAAAATTAGAGCAAAAAATTAATTACATAGAATTACTACAAATGTTTCTTAATATAATATATCCAAGATATATTGCAATATTTAGGACAAAACAAAATACATAAATGAGTAATGCATTACTTATACAATTTTAAGATCTAGGTAGCATCAAATTAAATGCATTCCTATCTTCAATTAGGAAATTTCATGTTGTCTCTTTGGATGCATACTTAAACGAATTGTGAATTGTTGTATGAGAATGTGATGACATCATAAAATAAAATGATGGATTCATCATCTAAATTCTAAGAATTCATAATCAACTAAATGATATTGTATGAGTTTCTACAGTGGGTATAGAGAGAGCCATCTTTTAATCATTGCAAAACATTCTTTAGGCTTGTACTCTGGAGCTGTATGACCTGCACCCTGCAAAAATACATATACCAAAAAAGCATTTTTCCCCCTTAAATTTTGTCTGAATATTTTCTTCATGGTTCACATCATTCAAACAAGATGGGAACTTAAACATTTTAAGCTTTTTACTTGCCTTTACTGTAGCAAAAGTGAGATAGGCATGATTGTTCTTGTATTTCTCTGTATACCTGCAAAAACAACCAAAAAAAAATGTATTTCAATTTTGCACAAACTATCATTTTTATTGTTTTTGAACCACATCTAGAATTGAAAACTAACCCTGCAACTTGACCATCAACAATCCAAGGCCTCCATTTCTCATCAACAGTGAGATTGAGATTGTGTATCCATTTTAAAGTGCTCATGTAAGGTATAACCATATCATGGTCACCACTGAAAAAAAATGTATAATTGGTAAGCATTGTCAAAAAGATATACATTAGATGGATATGTTAGTGGTTAATTTTTCTATATTTTAAATTGGAAAAAGAGTTAGATATTAAAGCTTTGAGACATGATGAAGTTAAATTTGCGAAAGGGAACACAAGTTACAAAAAGTCCAAACATTTTAAGCCATAGGCACTGTCCAATAAGTAGTAAATTTGACTTACCTATATATTAGAGCTTGAAAGCCTTTCTGACTGAGAAGTTGGTGATCTTTGAAAACACTCTTTACATCTGTTTCATAGGATAAGCTAAGATTGCATCTCTTCCATTCTTTTTTGGTTCCCTAATTTTCAAACGACATCTTTAAATTAAGATATTTATTGGAGGCACCCCAACAATAATTGCTCATATAACATGAAAATGCAAGCCTATGCCAAAATTTATCTATTTTTTCATGTACCTTTCTAATGCGAAGAGCGTCTCGAACAGTTTCATCATTTGCCCAGACATAAGAACTTATATAATTAAAATGCTGCAAACAGGGAAACCTGCGCTTAGAAAACTCCAACAATGATAGCAATATATATCTAATATGTATATTACAAAAATAGTTTTACATAAAAGATAGAAATTACACGACACCATTGCTCCTCTTGTTTGGACCCAAAGAGGAGATCAATTGGATCATCCTGTAGGAATGGTTGGCCCAATCGAAAATCATTAGATTTTGATGCCACAAAGCTACATGCTGGCTCCAGAATTTGTGCTGCGTTGATATGATTCAAGCACTACACTTGAAAATATCGTAAAACCATTATGAGTGTCCAAAATATAAGTCAGTTGACATGTAACAAGGATTGGTGCTATAAATATGTTTTGGGAAAAAATGATAATATAAGAAAAATGTAACTTTACCTTCTTGATAAGTTGAAGAGTGTGAAGACATTGAAAATTAGTTTGGTCTGGATTGATATACTCCCCATGACAACTGTCTTTTGCTAGCTGAAATAGCCAAACTATTATGTTTTTGTTATGTAATTAGTATAAAACAATATTTAGTGGCTCAATTATTTGTCAATCTAAAGAAAATAAGCCTATAAAAATAGACAGTACTCCAAAGAGAGTAAAGTTGTACCTCTTTTCTATTGATAATGGATGTTATCAATATTTCTGCTTGCGACTATCAATTATTAGTATTTAGCATTCCTAGAGTTGATGGTAGACAGAGAACAATTAACAGATAAATAGAGGAGCTGCCCTTAGTTAGAGTAAGCTCGTATCCACGATCAATTGTTATGGCAATTTAATCAACCTTAGTAGCATCTGTAACTGGAGCTATAACAAATAACTAGAGAAGCTGCCCTTAGTTAGAGTGGACTCCTATCCATGATCAATAATTTTGGTAATTTAATCAATCATGAATAGCATCCGTAACTAAGTCTGAAGCTAATAGAGATCCGCCTACTCAAGTTAGGGCCCGCTACTAAAGTTCTACAAAGTCTCATGTCCGATATTATGAGAAATAAAAAAAAAAAAATGCTAAGGAAAACTCACCTCTTCTATAAAGAAAAGGCACGGAGCAAAGTAAAGATGTAAAGTTCTAATATTGACATTATTAAATTTTTAAACAGTCTCAAAATATTACGATTATTGATGTGTGGGCACCACTTGAAATATTATAATCATTGATGTGTAGGCACCACATGACGAGTGATCATGATCTCCCAAAAAATACCCACTAAAAGAAATAATGATATCAAAATAAGCACTTTTACTTAAGATTTCATCACATAGTTTTATGGCTTTCATGTTTCAATTGTTTATTCTTTCTCAATAAACTTCTTGCCTATAGAGACACATAAAAAGGAATGCAACTACCTGAAAATATTCATCTGATATGAGCGCCATTCTGTGAGCATAAGGAATCTTTTCGTTATCATCCTCATCTAGATCCGTCCTTGTATTACCAAGGATATATCCCTGATTAAATGTCTCAAAATTATTAACTTACTAACCTAGAACATCTTCCGCAAGAAGAAAATGATATTGAGTACGGTAAAAGAATCAAAATAAAATTGTAAGATTATTTACTTGGAGTAGCATTCGTGGTTGAAGTCCTGCTTCATTACCTGGAATGTCAACAATCCTTTCAATTCAATCATGATGAGGTAAAAGTTAAAAACAAATTCTTATTACAAGTTCATTATTTTGAATGCCACCTTTTGCTATTTCCAGAGCTACCATAGGTGCAATTTTGCCTCCATAAGAGTCAGCAGCAATATATAGGTGATTTTTTACAAACCTTCGATGATTCAACAGCCACTGCATTTTCCAATGACATTAGCGCTCCCACTTGTGACGTGAATTTTAAAATTAATTTCCGTGCATTACCAAAAAAAATAGATAGATGTCCTTTCTATTGCCTTACTCTTCTTCTAAAGAAACCAAAAAAAAAAAAAGGTAAAAAGAAAAAATAAAAAAAAATTCATTACACTTCTATTTCACGTTTACCTTCCTTAGAAACAAGTAATTGTCTTTTGCTGAGTTAATATCAGAGGTTTTGTAACCTTCTGTCGTATTCGCGTAGGAGAATCCAGTTCCAGCAGGCCAATCTATGAATATAATATTTGCAGCCTGTAAAATAAAGTCTCTATCATGTGAATAAATAAAATGATTGCAAAGCTAAAGTCTAACAATTGAATAAATTAGTCATGATCGGGCTTGCAATAATAAATGTTTGGAACCTTTGTCCATGAATATGGATTTATAGTAAAAGAAGGCAAGCTTCCATCAAAAGCCGCAAGATCAAAAGCCAATGGACCTACAAATACACGACAATTCAAGTGCTATATGTCATCAAGCCCATCAAATACACTAGCAGAAAAAACCAAAATTGATGGTTTTGCTGTGAGATAGAATTTGGGATAAATGAAAAATAGAGAGCCTGAGTTCTCTTCCAAGCTCCATAAATGATTCAAGTAAACAGAAAAAAATTTAAAAAAACAAAAAAAGACAATAACCTACCAATTTCATAAACGAGACCGGAAAAACCAGAGCAACCCGGCCCCCCAGTGAGCCAAAGCAGCAGCGGGTCTTTCTCCGGGTCCCTTTCCGATTCAATGAAATAGTAGAACAACTGGACTTCATCATTTTCTCCCACGCTTATATATCTGAATATTTCATTAAAACTGAAAATTAAGATACAGAGAGAAAACCCAAATAAAGATATCCATGAAAATGTATAGAGTAGAGAATAATAACCGACCCGGTTTCGAGTTTGAAAGGCAGAGTGCCATTATAACCCGGCAGATTCTTGATAATATTTGATTGTGAAGAACAAGTCTTTATCATCAGGACCACAAACGAAAGGAAGAAACACACAAAAGATTTCATGTTTTTCTTACGTTGGTGCTGCGCCATGCCTTCTGCTGATGAATAAGCTATTTATTTGTATCATGCATATGGTTAGGTGGAGCAACTCTGTGAAACGGAGCCTACCCAACTGTAGACGTATTCGATTTGACTCTTGCCCGTTGCCAAGTTTTATTCTCATCGAATATGGTATGTCTGACTAGGACAAAGTCATAAGGAAAATATGTGCTAATCTTATCAACTCAAAATTATTTTTTTTTAAAATTAAAAAGGCCTAGTTTGGTTTTTTTCATTTTTTATTTTTATTATTTCTAAAATTTAAAAAATTAATTAGTAGAAATAAATTAATATTTAGATAAATTATTAAAAAATAATTATTATATTAATTTTAATAGGTTATAAGTAGAAAGAGATAAAAATAATGGAATAAAAAGAAAATATATAGGTTATTGGCAATGTTTGAGAAATTGAACCCGTGATCGAACTGATGACCTTATTGGTTATTAATTCAACTGATATGATATCATATTTATAATTTAATATTATATAAATATTAAATATATTAGAAATATAAAAAATGTAACTATGAGGGGAAAAAAATAAAAATTGTTTTAGTATCATGAAATTTTTCCCAAACTCTACTCCATAATAATATCTATACACCAATTAAAAATGTCAACTCATGAAATAAGACTTATTAGAAAATATTTTCATGAAATCTATTATAACTTACAAAAATAATAAATATCAACTCAAATAATATAAAAATATATATGATATATACATATATATGAAAAAATGATAAAATTTTGTAAGCAATAAAGAATAAAAGAATATTATTTTTCCTGAAGGCTATAAAGGTCGATAGTCCGCGGACGTAATTAACGCACAGGACTGCCTTACGAGAGGGAGTATTAATGATTGAAAAGGGACATTAAATAATCCTTGTGTGGTTTTTTATTTTTATAAATATATTTATTCTCAACACATATTTTTAAACATACTACTACACTCTTTTTCTATATTCATATTTTATTTTTTCCTACTCATATGTGCACAATTTTTAATACGAAAATATTATAATATTTAAATACAACTCATTTTTAATCTTATACAATTATTTTATTTTAAATAAAATATTTAAAAAATATTTTATTTTTAAAGTCACACACTTATAATTAATTTTTTACTATTTCTTCATAAAAAAACAAAAATACTTCCGAAAAGGCAAAACCAAACGGCCCCTAAGCCTACGGTCGCTCCTTGCTTGAGACTCCTTTTGCTGTCTTTTTAGCAGTTCTTTTAACCTTTCTCAGTGTCCTCAGACTCTGTCGGCTGTAACCCGCTTTTTTGACTAAATCGTCGCCGTTCAGACATTACTCCTAGTCCCCCGCATTATTGTAAGGGATGGTACACGTCTTTCTTTTACAAGTTATTGTTTAAAAGAGGTGAATTTCCTTCAAACATACGCACGGAACACTTTTGCCACTCAAAATTTGATTAGAATATATAATTTATTTATTCTCTAAATTTGTCCATCTATCAAAAATATTTAATTAGATAATATTGAAATATTGGAAGTGTTATTCAAATTTAATAGTAATATTAAACTTAAATATGATACATTGTTATAATTAAATTTTGTATTCAAATTAGTGTTTAAAAATGAATTTTATTCCGATTTTTTCAAGAAATAATTATTAAGTAATTAATTTATAGGGATAACATGGGTAAAACCAACATTTAACTATAGAATAAGGAGATGGCGTGGGGAAAAAAAATTTTAATTTAGAAAATAAAAATATAGGATAAATCATCAATTTTTCAGATCTTCTGACATTGAATAAGCGTTAACCCCAAATCACGTGCACATAAATGAGAAAATCAAAGTGAAATAAAATTTAGTGGAGTACTAATTTTGGTTTGACATCCATTTAATTTTGATACTATTAAATCATGATAAATATGTCAAATTATTAGATTAGACCAATTTGATAATTCTAATATTGGATTGCTTAGACCAACTAATATATTCATCAACATCAATCTGATCTTTAATTTTTCAATCCCCTTACGTAATATTGTTTGGGCCATTCGAAAGCTCCGTTAATCCAATCCTGAAAACGAAAGCAGCCAATGGATAATGCATTGAATTAAACTGTATTCTATATAAGTGACAAAAAATTACAAATGGCAAAAATTAATATCCAAATCTGATAACGAAAGCCCCCAATGGATAGTGCATTGAATCAACTTTTATCCTATAAGTTACAAAAAATTCCAAATGGCAAAAATTAATATCCAAAAACTTTGGTAATGTTTGGCTATGTTTTATGTTTGATTGTGATATGTATTTTGAGAAAATAAATTTTAAAAGTGAGGTTCGAAAATGTGAAAATTGTTTTGGAAAATGTAATGAATATTTATTTATATTTTGGGAAATAGTTAGAAATCTATTTTGGAGGATGCTTGTATGTTTGTTTATGTTTAGAGAGATGACATTTTTTACTGTAGCAGTCAAATCAATATTTTTTTATTGAATTTTTGAGTGAATGGAATTGAATAATTTTTTATTGTAAAACAAATAAAAAAAATTATATGATGTATATGTGATATATATGTATATATATTGGAAAATAGAAAAATTTTGGAGATAATGAAGAATAGAAAGAGGTATTTTGAGAAATCTTATTTTAGTGTTTTGGAGAAAAAAATAAGTGCATGTTTGATTATATTTTAACAAATTAATTTTTTTTTGAG
Source organism: Jacaranda copaia (assembly GCA_014898725.1). Classification (NCBI taxonomy): domain Eukaryota; kingdom Viridiplantae; phylum Streptophyta; class Magnoliopsida; order Lamiales; family Bignoniaceae; genus Jacaranda; species Jacaranda copaia. The sequence continues at coordinate 389,528 of JACGDI010004598.1, forward strand.
AAAATATAACCAAAAATTACCTTTATAATTATATTAAATACTATTAAGCTCGAAATCCACCTAAAATAACTTTTTTTCTAGAAGGCCGATCCACATAAAATAACTTAATTTGATGCTTGTTAAATTTTCAGGCACCACAAAATTAATTCTCGAGGTTTAGTCTTTTTAAAATAAATCTAACAAATTCAATTAAAGGCGTTAGATTTTGCACAATGAAGGTTCTCTGGTATTTAAATTGATAAATTTATGCTGAGAAAATAACAAAAGATACAATAAAAATATCGGGAATGTTTGATTATATTTTCTCAAAATAATTTTGTTTTGAAAAAATATAATTAAATATATACTCATTTTTCCTTCAAAACACTAAAATAGGTTTCAATGTACCCTTTCATATCCTTCATTATCCTCAAAATTTTTCGTTTTTCAATATATATACATATATCATATATATTAATATTATATATTTTTTATTATTAGTTTTATAATAAAAAATTACTCAATTTTATTTTCATCCCAAAAACACAATAAAAAATATTGATTTGACTGTTACAATAAAAAAATATCTCCCCCAAAAATATAAATAAATATATCAACACTCTCCAAAATAAATTTTTAACTATTTTTCAAAATATACTAAAAATTTATTATATTTTCCAACACATTTTTTACATTCTTCAATCTCACTTATAATATTCAT